>DWHP01004185.1:0-12780 GCA_018247895.1 Parnassius honrathi
GCGTTGTGAATTGCCATACGTGCCTTTTTTGACACATTCTGACTTTCCGCAATAGAGTGTAGGGTCCCATTTTCCTGATTATTAATATATTTCATTAATATATATTAATATTCCAATTCAGAGTTACAACTACGTTTATTAACAAAAACAACAAACTAAGAAATTTGAAGCAAGAATACTGATTTAAATCGGCGTTATAGACTGTCTTCAAGTTACATTATATTTCCGAGTGAGGTACGATATCTTACTATTAGATGTAAAATAAATGCATTTATGCACTTAAGAGACTCACTAATTCCTTCCTTTCAAAGAAGATAATTACAACTTTATTTACGTAACGGAGGCACCAGCGGCGTCTAAAGTCACGATCAATTCCCATTACAAACTTTTCTTTTCTGTCGCAATGGTAATAAATAATACAAAATCGCCTCTAAATATGTCTTATTTAGATCCTGAATCGCCAATTTAGTAAATTCTGACCAAAGATATATCTTTGTCGTGACACAAAGAAGCAAAAATTATATCAAAGCTTCAAAGGCAAGTTGCATAACCTCGTGCCCAATACAATAATAATGGATGTCGCGAAAAAAATGAAAGTGGAAGAATTAGAGCGGGCAACGGACACAATGGCATGGCAGACACGACTTTTGTCTATATCTTAAAACAGTAAACTGTTTGAAGATATCATCGCTAGGCAGACACTGATGTAAACCAAATTACTCAATATTTAATTCTACAATATCATTACGCATGCAATAACATTAAATGGTACCACGTATAGTCATTAACTTGAAATCAGAAATGGCACGAGCACTTTTAAATAACATTCATTATTGACTATTCATCAAAAATGTTTACGACTAATTTTTTATTCTCAAACTGTTGACCATAAACAAAATTTAAAATGATTTTATAGCATATGGATGACAAACGAGCACACGGTTCACTTGATGGTAATTGGTTGCTGTGGCTCATAGACATCTAAATTTATAGTCAATTAAGAATCGTACTGCTGATGCGTTGTCATCTCTGAGGACCAATATGAAATGCCTCGTTTCCAGTAAAAAGGGTCTCCGGTTCTCTTCGTTCACCATACGAAATACAACATTAAACTGCTGTTTGACGTTGATATTCTGTAAAAGCGTGGTCCTTCCCTGGTCGAGCCGACTTATTCGTGCTACAACCATAATATATCTCCAAAAATGCTCTACCATGTAAATAAAATTAACATAAAATATTTAGTATGGATTTCTCGACATCACCATCCTGTCTACTCTAGGCTCTTCCGAGGGAAAAAATAACTTAAAGTAATGCTACACTTACAATGCGGTTAAGTGGTTGTAGTAACATAACATTATTGTTGCTTCCTGTCACCGGCTGACCATAATATAAAGTCGGAGAAAAAGTAATGTAATTAAACTTCAAAAAAAAATGTCTTGAATTTTATATACAAATTCAGGACATTTTTTTTCAAGTTTAATTACATTTGAATATAATATATGTACCACTTTGTTCCATAGCTTGTTGTGCTATTTTGTTGGTAGTGACATAATCCCGTTGCTGTAAAAATCTTGGGATATTTGGTAAAAAAATTCGACAAGTAGTTTTGACAGTTCTCTCTTATGATGTTAATCTAACACTACCCAAAGAATTCTGAAAATACCGAAACAGGTAAAAATCTGAGGGTGTAAGATCAGGACTATGTGGTGGATGAATTAACACTTCTCGACGAAGCTCGCTCAGTGTTTGCTGAGTGACTTTTCTATTGATCAATTCCGGCCGTTTTCCGCAATTTCTTGCTTGAGTCTCATTAGTTGCTGGCAGTAGAGATCCAAATCGATGGTTTTGTCTGACGAAACGATGGCCTTCCAATCCCACCATGCACACGGCATCACCATATTGTGCGTTAATTCGAGTTTCGCTATAGTCTGTTGAGCTTTCCTAGCTTTTCTGATGACGATCCTTTTCGCACGTTCTTGTCATAGATGATCGATTTTAATCACCAGTAATCAATCTTTTCAAAAATGGTTCGGTTCCACTACGTTTCAATAGAGTATCGCGAATGAGTACACAATTCATTGGGTTTCTTTCAGTTAGCTAGTGTAGTACCCAAATATCGAGCATTTTTGTGTAGCCAGACATTTTAAATGGGCCAAAACTGTTATGTGATCAATTTCCAATTCCTCGGCTATGTTTTAACTATTAATATGCCGATTTTGCTCAACTTTTTGAAAAATGGCATTGACTTTATCCGATCAGAGCGAGCTGCATGTTTGACATGAAAATTCCCGCACTGAACGCTTGAACCAACTTTGTGCTACTCTTACTGACAGTGCATTAGGTCCATAAATTTCCACAATTATTTTTTTGCAGCTTGCATCGCATTTTTCTCTTTTTTGTAATAAAACTTTAGAATGTATCGAATTTATTGGTAAGATTCACTCATTTTGGTGGACAGAAAAACAATTAAACAATGGTGGAAAAGTGTTTTTTATTTTTATTTTTCTTTTTTCTAATGTCCCACATGTATACATTAAAACCAGCCAGATGCAATCAGTACAACCAAACAGCTCTTCTGCAACTTATACAAACTGAATACGACGAAACGTTTCATCGACTTATTATTAGGAGTTAAAGTATAAAACTGTCGTTTAAAACGAACGGTTCATAAAACTTTTTCTTCTAAGAAGAGATATGTTCATTTAATCTAAGCATTTCAAAACAAAGGCAACGAATAACTAAATCCCCTGTGAGGAAATCTATAAGGGAGACCTAAGTTCCGCAATGAACTTTGTAAATAGTAATATCTTCTGCTCAATTCTCTTTCTCTTTTTAATTAACGTGTAATGGATGAATCAAAGTTATTCGAAGTAAATAAATAAAGGTTTACATTCCTTACCTCTAAAGCTCTACTATGTCGAAGTAAGAAAATGCCTTTATAGAACTCCACAAATTCTATAAAGGCATTTTGTATCACTTTCTGGAATTGTTTTCTTGCAGAAAATCGTTCAAAATGCGAAAAAACCGTACTTGGTTGAAGCTAGGTTTAGTGAGTACGGAGGATGACATATGGTTTTTAACCGCAGGTCTTTAGAAAAGGCCTGGGTTCAGCAGTAGACTAACGATAAGCTGAAGTGAGTGAATGAGTGACTGATTTGATATTGTGGGCAGTAACGTCACATCATCATTACGGCCTTTCACAAGTCCACTGCTGAACATAGGCCTCCTCCAAATAATGCAAAAAGGCACGGTCCTGAGCCACCTGCTACATCACCTTCCTCATGTCTTACCAGGTCGTCAATCCATCTAGTGGGGGGTCACCCTACACTATGCCTACTGGTATGAGGCTGTCACTCGACAACCTTATTCCCCATCGATTATTGGTTCTTCGAGCTATGTGGCCGGCCCATTGCCACTTCAGCTTACTAACTCGTTGGTATGTCGGTTACTCTGGTTCGATTGCGGATATACTCACTTCTGAGTTTATCACGCACAGAAACCCCGAGCATAACACTTTCCACAGTTCGCTGAGCGACCTTGGGCGTCCTCATAAGGCCAGCAGTGAAGGACCACATCTCAGATCCGTAAGTCAGTGTTGACTGGCAACACGCACTGGTTGTACAATCTAGTTTTCAAGTTTTGAGGTATACCTGAGGAGAAGATATGCCGTAATTTCCCGAACGCTGTCCAAGCGAGTTAAATTCGTCGATTGACCTCTCGGTCGAAGTTGGACTTACCTAGTCGGACTATTTGTCCCAGGTGAACGTACACAACAACAACTTCGAGCATAGTGCTCCCAACAACTACCGGCATAGGTGTGACATGGACATTAACCATGATCTTTGTTTTGTCTATGTTCATAAGCACTATGCTTATGTTCTCCAGCGATTCTGCCATAAGAACTATATCGTCGGCAAATCACAAAGGTGAGTGATGTACTCACCATTGATGTTAATACCCTATCCTTTCCAGTCCAGTAACTTGAAAACGTCTTCCAATACAGCGATGAATAGTTTCAGGGATATAACGTCACCCTATCTTACACCTCTCTGCAGTTGGATAGGTTTCGAACTCTGGTTCCGTACTTGGATAGCCATCGTAGCCCTACTGTACAAACACTTCGATATACCGATATACCGTCAACTTGGCACGATTGAAGGGACTGTACCACCGCCCAAATTTCGACTGAATCAAAGGCTTTCTCATAGTCCACATAAGCCAGGCAGAGTGGCAGATTGTACTCTTCGGTCTTCTGTACAATCTACTGCAGGGTATATATGTGGTCTATGGTACTGAAGACTTTTCGGAAACTGGCTTGTTCGGGAGACTGGAAGTCGTCGAGTCTGCGTGCGAGAAGGGAAGAAGAGAAGGGAAGGGAAATCGGTCTGTAGTTCTTCAAGAAAGCATTGTCACCTTTCTTGAAGAGCAAGACCACCGCACTTCTCTACGCCTCCGGAGTAGTGCCACGATGAAGGACGAAATTGAAGAGCTTCTGAAGGATTTTAAGCACTGGTGTTCCACCCGCTTTCAGAAGGTCCGCTGTAATTCCATCCTCATCTGTGGCCCTGCCATTTTTAGGTGCTGGAGAACCATTCTAATCTCGCTCAGAATGACGTCCGGGATATCATCGGAATAGTGTCGGATAAGACTTGCTCTTGGATCATTACGCACACATGCGTGAGGCTCCCACGATAATATGTACAGCTGTCCGTAGAACCTCTCAATCTCACCCAAAATCTCAGGTGCCCCAGAAACGATGTTGCCACACTCGTCTTCAGCTTTGACAGTTGGCTCTTTCTGGCAGACAAAGACTTTAGAGCCCTGGTTCCGCTCAATCGATTCTTCAATAAGAGCTATATTGAAGTTGCGTAAGTCCTGCCATATGCATTTGGAAATCTGTCTGTTCAGTTACCTGTATGCTGTCAAATCTGCTGACGACTGCAGCCTCATCACCCGTCTAACAGCCATGAGATTAAAAGTGTGATCGGAAAGTTTTTGTGTTCTTCTGCAGCGGGTCTTGCAGAACTTAGCTCCAACCATATGAACAGTTTCCACGAGCTTGTAATTCATATCGTCCACTGCATTACAATCTTCTAGGCACTGAAAGCGGTTTTGTAACTCGAGCTGGAAGGTTTCGGGATTTCGGATTAGAGCACGAGGGGGACGGAACATTGACTTCATTAGACGAGACCCATTCGTTGCCAGTTTTTACTCTTGCGATCACTAAGACATTACTGAACAGTTACCGTCTAGTCATCATAACGAAGTCAATCTCTTTTTTGTCGAACCATCGGGGCTCGACCAGATCCACTTTCTGTGGGGCTGCTTTTGAAAGAATGAGTTCATCTTAAAGAGATCCTTTCTCCAAGAAGTCGGCCAGCTGCTGGTCCCTTAGGTCCCGTTGCCTTATCCCAAATTCCCCTACCTTCAGCTCACCGTTCTTTTTAGTGCCTAGTTTTACGTTGAAGTCTCCCATTAACACCGTATAGTGAGTTTTTAAAGAATCCATGCATAGCTCTAGAAATATCCTCATACATTTCCTCCACCTCTTCATCGGGATGTTCCGACATTGATGCGTAAACCTGTATGACCTTCAGCGAATACCGTTTGGTGATTCTGAATATAAGGTACGCAACCCTCGTCGATACACTCCCAATCTTTACAATGTTGTTAACGAGAGACCTGTGGACGATAAATCCAACACCTCCATGGGACAGATGGTCGCCCTCCCGGTGATAGAACAAGATTCGAGAATCACCGCGGCCTTCCCCTCTCTTCGGACCTCTGATAATCCTATAACATTTCATCTCTTCTTCCAACCCCAGGATCTTCTCGTCAGTCCTCAGGGTGCGTGCATTATATGTTGCCAGGTCGAGTCATCGTAGGTGGCAACCGAACCTCCACCAGAGATTCTTAGCACCCGTGGGGCCGTCGGGGACTGCGAGCCGTCTATTTTTGTAATTGTTCATGGAGGGTGTATTGCCATAGTTGCCACGCTTGGCAAGCGGCTTGGCAACCACAGTTTTTTTTTGTACAGTTGCTGTTACCAGGAAGATGCTGCTGCCCATTTCCTGCCCGTTTCCCTTTGTCGCCTTTTACGACACCCACGGAAATATATGGGTTAGTGGATATTCTTAACAGACAATACACGACTTACCGGTAACATCACACCATGACGTTAATTTCTTAGTTGTGGATAAGTATCGGCCTCCGTCGTTATTTTTAATTTATTTTTGTTTGCCTTAGTGTCTTCGTCATGATTCATACTTTAAATCGAAGCTTTCACTGCGCAAATGATTAAATCAAAAAGTGCTGTATGTTCTCTAGTCACTCTCCAGACGCAGCAATCCTGTCCGCAGCGCCATGTCAGATGAACTAAGATAATTTATGCCATGACACATAATAATCTGTTCTCTCTTTTAAATCTACTTACATCGTACAATTATCCACCTCACTTGCACGCCTTTTTGTCTACTTCATTCTATCTTTATCTTTCGCACCTTTCACATTAACTTTCATTCCTTTTTAATATTTATCCTTACAATAATGCGAGCTGTCTCTTCAGCATCGGAATCACGTCAATATACTTTTTCGACAATTACTCAAAATAAACCTAAAGACATCATATTCTTTAGGTTTAACTCAAACACTTGATGTAAAACAATTGGAAGTCAAAAAATAGAACGTCCTGTAGTTGTTGAATTAAAAATATTATAGTTTTGATGTAAACACATTTTAATCACGAACCGTTGACCATGCAGGTTTAATTTTAACTCAAATTGACCACTTTGTTACACTTATTTATTTATAGGAAAAAGGTGACAAACGAGCACACAGTTCGCCTGATGTTAAGTGGTTGCTGTGACCCATAGACATTTAGGTACATCTATCCCAGGTTACGAATCAAAATGCAGATGCGTTGTCACCCGTGAGGACTAAAATGAAATGCCTTGTTTCCAGTAAAAACGGTTTCCGGTTCTCCGTTCGGTTTCCTGTATACTTACCATACAAAACACAGTAGCGTTAGGGCCGATCCCCATAGCTGGTATTTTACGCTAGTATTCTGCGTCGTCCATTCCTGGTCAAGCCAACCCATTGGTGCTATAACTATACAAGTAGTATAGGTGCAGCATGACTCTACCACGTAATACTTTACACTTTAACTCTTATTATTTAAATCTGACAATTTGAAAATAATGTTAGATAACCTTCAAAATTCTGTCGTCCTTCCGTTTTACGTAAGCAATATTTATCTATCTCTGATAGAAATTCATCAAAGTTTATGAAAAAAATAGCTAAACGTTATAATCCGTTAGATAGTGAATATTCATTTCATTATTAACATTCTTAAAAAATTTTAAAGCGAGCGCTTATCCACAAATCAATTATAATTCATTTTATTGACTTTCTTATATTCCTCGTATTATTATATTATTTAGTACATAATATTATAGTCCTGAATGTTTTATTAAAATAACTATTTATTAGAATAACCCAAAATTTTTATATAATTAATTAATTTAAACTATAGGTATAGTTCCTAAAAATGTCGACGCAAAGGCATTTCTATTTTATTTTTCGCTTACGCGTTGAAATCTTTTCAAAGCACAAAGTAATTTTCATCCATTTTCTAAGTTTCATTAAATAATGAAAAGAAAAACTTTACCTTGACATCTCACCTAAAGGGTACTGTTGCAGGGATTATGTTTAAAATTATTACATGATTACAGAAAATACACCTTCCTCTAGGGAAAGAAAGGCGTTAACAATTTACTCTAAGGATAAGAATAATTAGGCGTTACTTTTTGTAACCAACGCGTTGAAATCTTTTTCATGATAGAATTAATTTAAATTTCTGGAATTTTTCATAATTCTTTAAAAGATAAGAGGTCTGTAAGAAATTTAAAAAAAGCAATTTTTAAAAATCGACTGCTGTCTGACTGTGCCCGAAATATTGAGCTAAGCAACCAATATCATAACTCAAAATCATCACTCCGTACTTCTCCTTCAAAACTTGTTCGAATTTAAATGTTTTTTTCAAAAATACTAAAAATAGAATCGTGACTATATTTTTATGATTTCCTGTTATACTTATTTTCATTAAATTTGTTTGTTGGATGTGTAATAAATTATATATAATATGTTTGCATGAACTATAGGCCGTCTGGATTTCCTTTTAAAGCACTACCTTATGATAACTTTATTTTACGATTTTACCATAATATGTTTTAAAATAAAATGCTTAAGCTAAGTTAAGTTTATCTTAAACTGTTTTTTAGTTTTTATTTTTATATATTTACTCGTATAATCGTTAGAACTTTTGTTAGTGATCGTGTGACTTGTGAAGGAATTGACTGATTGTGGTCATATCACACATATCCGATAGGTGATATGACCTAGTGGTGGAGTGAGTATATCCACTACTCCATTTTATCTGGTGGGTATGGTAAGAGGCCTTTTTTCTATAAAAAAAGGCAACATAGAGAATTGAAACTGGAAATGGAGACCAGGATATTTCTCATAAAAACTCAAAATAATAAAAAGCTGCAGTTGGCTGCAGTAAGGAAACTACAGTAACATTCTCCCTACGAAGCAATCTGCAGGGGACGCCTACGTTCAGCAGTAGACGTTTGATAGGCTGTTGCTATGGTAATGATGGGTGGCGCTCTAGTCAAATAAACAAATTCTATACTTATAGACCAAAATGATACACACTTACGATATACGTTGTTTAAGTGTTTAAAAAGAATATCACAAAATCTGGATATACAACGAAGACGATAAATTAACCTACGGTCCTACGGTGACAGTTACTACACTCAGATGTTAAATTTTAATCTTGTTCCAATAAAAAAGTAGAGGGCGATATTCTATTACATGGGTTAATCTAGTGACTCTCTCTCATTAAATGCGAAGAGTTGAGGAGTGATTTGTAATGGTATTTAGGGAGAAGCTTCCAGAGATTTTATTATGATGACTATTTTTGTACAATTTATTTTTTTAAATTCGCTTTATTTATATATTGATATATATTATCTTACGAATGAGAAAATAAAAGTTTATCGATCAAATTGGCGATATATTGAAGACGAGCCAAATTAAGATTACTTTCATTCGACAAGCATGTATGCGTAGGTGTATAGATGTGAAAGAAGCAAATAACGTGTGTTAAGATCGTCCCAAATGGAAGTCAGTAGTCTCTGCCTATCTCTCTGAGTAACAAGCGTAAGAGTTCATGTATGTATGTACGTATCATCTTAAAATTTCTTGTTTGCTATTATCGTTTTATATAATAAAATAAATTACTTTGACGTGATAGCGCCACGCCGCAATTGTATTAACTATATTATAGTTATAGCACGAATGGGTTGACCGAATTAAGAATAAAAGAATACCACGTGAAATAGCAGCTCAATGCTGTTGTGTTTCCTATGGTGAGTGTAGAGAACCGGAGACACTTTACACTGGAAACGAGGCGTTTCGTCTTAGTCCTCACGGGTGACAACGCATTTACGTATTAATTCTTAATCGAGGAATATGTAGATGTCTATGGGCCAAAACATCCACTAGGTGGACTGTGCGCTCGTTTGTTACCTCATTCAATAAAAATAAAATAAATTGAATTTTACAAAAAAAAGCTTTATTATCTTAGAACTGTATTTTAAGGAAATATTGCTATATAAATGGAGTAAACAATTAATTTTACAACTGTTTATACTAAACGTAATTTACCTAGACCAGCGATCGAGAGCAGCGTCAAAGATGCGAAACGTCTATTACTACGATCGTGTATTCGCATGCCGGATGTGGTGAATGTGGCAAATACTTTTTAAAATAATGGAAGCCCATGTTCAGCAGTAGATTTTTACGTGCTCAGGAACAAAAAAAAGAAAGAGACAAAGTTCGCCGCACCGCCATTACTCTTGAGACAAGAAATACTTTACTGTAACTATATTTAAAATGTTCGCAGAGTGAAAACAGTTCTGAAAGGTCGACCCAAAAAACTGACAGTTGACCTTTGTTAGCTCATGTAGGAGTAAGTTACTGAATAAGTGATCCTAAACTTAAGGAATAGAGTTTAAAATTGATTTCGTACTGCAGTTGACATAACCAGACCAAATGTCATAAACAACAATGACTTTATGAAATGTTTATGATCTCTTTGTTGTGATCCAGTTCAAAGTCGAATTGCGTACTAGAATAAGGCTGCCACCTTTTCCACACCAAGAATATTTTGTGTCTTGTACCTTAAATATATGGGCTATATATATATATAGTAGCTTAATTTATAGACACAAGTATTTGACAACATTTTCTCTAATCTCTAAAATCTTATAATCACTTATTTTAGGGGGTCAGATTACGCACATAAATTTCACTAGTAAAAGCATGCAGACCGGGAAAAAATATTTGTAGACCATACAAATACTTATTCCGAGCGGTGTTCGAACCCATCAACTAAAACAACCAGCAACTTTTACAACAACTTAAAACAATCAGTTACCATGTTCGAGTTACGTTTTTCAACTCTGCCATTTTTAATAGATCATCACTATCATCGGGAGTATAAAAATCCATTACTTAACATAGGCCTTCTCGACAAATTGCCCCATAGGGGGAATTTCGCCATAGTTGACACGCTTGGCGAACGGGTTGTGTTTTATTATTTTGAGTTGTTTTCAGCAAGATGATGCTGCCCGTCACCTGTTTTAATCTCCCTCTATCGCCTCTTACGACACCCGCGGGATGATATGGGGCAGTGGATATTCTCAACCGCCACTACACTTTTAATAGATACATGTACAAAATTACACTGACTTGATTGTTTATACAAGTGATTGTTAAAAAATCTATGCATGAAGAATCATCATCATCATCATCAGCTTACGGCAATACACCGCTGCACAAGGCTCTCCCAAGGCAATCCACTTAGTCCGATCTTCGGATAGAGATGGAGCGACGATGGAGATGGACAGCTGGCAGCAACTAGATGCGTGAAGCCGAAGAGCGAGCATGAAAGAATATCTTATTAATTTCCATTGGATGAAGTTTTTGTATATTATAAAATAGTATATTATACTGTCGTTATTCTAGTTTAAGATCCGTAACAAAATGCTGTATTGTGACGGCACTGAAGAGTCTATAACGCTATAGCTTCCGATAGACGACGGTATATTTATTTGATTTTCACCACATGTAAGAGCGACGACGGATAGCAGAATCAAATGGTAGTGTGTTACTGTGATCATCAATACACCTACGAGAACCGGGTGTGGAAAATCCACCCTAAAACGGGCATTTAGTTGCATACATAGCAGTGGTGTTAATGAAAAAAATGATGGAGACTATAGTGCATACAATGATTTATGATTGCTTTGTCAACCCTATTTCCGAATTCGTCTCGCTTTTCGTCGTACTTAACCATTCAATTTTACGCACCTACAAAATTTGATTAAGATTTTTTCTCAATTAATGTCCCAAACGTTACAGACCAATTGATCAAAAATAGTGTTCAAGGTTTCTTTTTACCAACTTAAAAAAGGATTTCATTACATTCAGCACATCGCTTGCAACTTAACAAAACGCACGTTCGGCCTCACATGGAATACTGTTGTCATCTCTGTACCGGGGCACCGCAGTGCCGGCTCCTTCCACTTGATCGCATCCAGGGCAGAACGGTTTGAATCATCGTCGACCGAGTTCTTTCTGATCGGCTCGATTCACTAGCGCTGCGTAGGGATGTTGATCCATTTGCGTTTTCTATTGCATCTACTACGGGGAGTGTTCTTAGGAATTGTTCAAATTAGTTCCAGCCGCCAAATTTCATGAACACACACCGCGTCCGGTACCATTATTCCATCCTCACCATTTGAATGCTTGGCGGTCCACCACTGTGCGTTTTACTAGGAGTGTTCTTCCTCGTATCACTTCTCTGTAGAATTATTTATCATCGACAATTTTTTTGAACCGATACGACTTAGGGACCTTCAAGAAAAGAGCTTACTCCTTTCTAAAAGACCGGCAACGCACCTGCAATTACCCTGGTGTTGCGGTTGTAGCCACTTACTATCAGGTGAGCCGCATGCTCGTTTATACTCTTTTATAAAAAAAGGAAAAGGTACTCTATTCAACTGTATATTTTTGAAGTAAAACCTCTTCACGCACGCTATACTTGGGGAGTAAGCTGGCGAACGCGTGACAAAAGCGTTACGAAAAGTGTGATCGGGCGAACGGGAGTTGAGTGGGGAACGTAAGCAAGAGATAGCAGTGCGCGCACATTTTTTTCTCTCTTTCTCTCATAGCCAGTTACGTTCCGTATTTTATGAATTAACATTTTGTTGAATACATTAAATATTCTACGTTTATAGTGAATAAAATTGTAAGTTCATTTTAAAATTCATATTTTGTGAATTTTCGGGTGAATAATAACAAATTATGGAATGAAGCCGATAATAAACTTTTTTATTTCTTTAGTTTTTTTAAACGTTACCCCTCTACACTAGGATTTTCTCCTGTACCGTGAGGGCAGTTTACAAACATAAATTGCACATGGACAAACATTTGTAGGCCATACAAATACTTGTTCAATACAAAAACAGACGTGGTATAACTATTTATAGGCCATACAAATACTTGTTCTGTGCGGGATTCGAACCCGCGACCCCCAGCGCAGCCACTCATTGCTAAGCTACTGCGCCACGGAGTCGTCAAAATTTAAATATTTGTAGGAAATTAATGTATGTATATGTTCATACAAATTCCATCTGTATATATATATAT
>DWHP01004186.1:0-12780 GCA_018247895.1 Parnassius honrathi
GTGTGTGTGTGTGTGTGTGTGTGTGTGTGTGTGTGTGTGTGCGTGCGTGCGTGTGTGCGTTCGTCACAGTCAAAACTGGTAGTAAATCAGGCGAAAGTAGTTTCGACCAAGGCCCTTAGTCAAAAACAATTTTGACTAATGTTTTAGCAAAAATGGTTTATCTGATTAAAACTACAGACTATAGGTCAAAATTCAGGAATATTAGTGATAGCAGGTTAAAGTGCTGCTGGGGTTGCCTTTGGGCAACCCTAAAGCTGCGTACATTATAGGATACAGAATATAATTTTAGGATTTACTTTTTTAATTTAAAAAAATCAAAAAATATAATTAAAAGGTAGTTTTGACTAGCATTCTTGGTCAAAACCACTTTTAACGGATATAATTTGGTCAAAATCACTACTACCCAATATAGTGTAAGTTTAAAGTGGTATTGACCAATGTCCTTAGTCTAAACTTCTTTTGCCTAACGTTTGCAGTCAAAAGTGATTTTGACCGCTTATATATTTTGACCGTAACATGTATATGTATATTATATCTATTTGAATAAGAATCATTTTCGTATACTTACACAATACACATACAAAATAATTCTTTCACTTCTTCTGAAAATAACTGACGTCAGACTCGTTAACTCTTCGACGTACACATGCCATTGATTCTGACTTGAATGGAACTAGGGTTGCCTTCTAAAGTATAAAATAGATATTTTTCTGCTTCATGTAATTGTATTCTATAATATACGATACAAGATTGTGTTAAGAGATATGTCACGAGTATACAGGTACCACGCGACGGAAAATTCTATACACGGTTTTGAGATATAAAACCTTAATTTAATATATTTTTATTTTGATTTTAATTTTAGTCATCTAAGCTTATGGAATATAAGAATATGGCTATAAGAATATGGCGGATTTGATCATTAATTAATATAAGGTTCTAACCACAGAAATCTAAATAATTTAAATTTCTGTGGTTCTAACGTACTAAAAACTTTAATTATTCAACCGCAAATTATAAAAGGTATTTACTTTCCTGATGATGAAAAAATATAAGTTTGTGTGAAGGATTCTTTTTATGCTATTTACTTTTTGATGTCCTAAACGCAATTGTTATTTTTTATGGAACAATGTAAGCCATTTTAATTGCAAGTGTACATAAAATTACGTGGTTATCGGATTTCTATTTTTAGCTCGCGCTCGGTAGCGCTAGGGAAAGTACACCCCCAATGTCTGTTTTGTCGGAGACATCTGTCGACGTCACAAACCGCGACCCTTGTCTATTACAATGTATTGCACATTTTATTCTACCAACTTTAAATAAGGCTAGTATTAACGCCTGACGCTAATGGCGTTAGTTTTTACTGTGTGAGTCATCACTTAACTGAGTACTGTACTAGTCCTAGGTTTGAATCTAGGCGAAGAAATGAACAACACACAATTTTATGGTAAGAAGCATTGAATGAAATCGAATACGGCAGGGATTAGAAACCCGGTTTTAGTCTTAATTTAATTACTGTCTTACCTAGAGATTATCGTATACCGTACATCATTTTAGCCTTTAAGAGTACCGGCACGTGCAAAACTGAAATTGTCGGTGTTGAAGCGTGTCTTCTGGATACATGTCTTATATTTTTAGGAGTCGGTCATTTTCGATGGTCGAGCATTGATATGTGCTTCGGCTGGTCTCTTTGCCAGTCTTGGTATCAGACCTATTGCAGACGATCGTAATTACGCGCAGTACCGTTAGCGCGACGTAAAAGCACTAGGACACCGCAAGATTACTGTATAGTGTTTTTTTATAGAACAAGGGTGACAAACGAGCGCACAGTCCACCTGATGTTAAGTGGATGCTGTGGCAAATAGACATATACATTTATCCTCGATTAGGAATCAAAATGCAGATGCGTTGTCACCCCTGAGGATTAAGATAGAATGCCTAGAATGCCTTTAAAAAGGTTCTCCGGTTCTCCACACTCACCACACGAAACACAGCGGCATAGAGCTGCTATGTTACACTGGTATTCTGTGAGAGCGTGGTCCTTCCCCAGTCGAGCCGACCCATTTCTGCTACAACAATAATATAGCTGTAGCATGGCTCTACCACATATTTCTGCCCTAGTGTTTATAGCTCACCTATAAGTGGCGAGCTACACATGCTAGTTGTTGTGAAAGTACAGCCCATATTAGTGCCCCTCCTGGGAACAGGCTCACTTCTGAGAGGGTTTTGAGGCAACGATGTGTCCTCCACGCTGCCCCAATGCATGTTGGCGGGCTTCACTACATTTCTTCGGAATATTTTTTTCTTTTAGAGACTTGCAGGTTCTCCCACGATGTTTTCCTCTACCACCGACCACGTGACAAAACAGCAGTTAAAATTGTAGTTAACAATTTTATTATTGCCGGCGGGGATCGAGGCCGGGTTGCTCGCGTACTGTGAAATTTATAGCAAGCGCTTAGCCCCTGAGCTACCACAGCTTAAGAGTGCACCATATATATAAGCAGGCGAGGATAAGTACTCTTGCTTTTTGAACTGACATGACACTGATTATAGTCCCGTCTTTTATGATTATCTGACTATTAAATAATGTTCTTTAATGTACTTTTTTATTTTTCTCCATAGCCATTCGCACAGAAAAATATATTGAAATTGTACCATATAGTGTATAGTGTAGTAGTGTATAGTGTTTTATGTTCTGGTTTTTAACCTTAACCTTTATTGTCCAATTTTCTCTTATTAAACTAAGAAACGCTTCAGTACTTTTTGTGTATAAGGCGCTTTCTGCCCACCGAATTTTTCAGGAGTGAACGTATCGCAGTTTGGAAGTCAAAGAGCTATGAATTCGAATAGTTAAATCAAAATAAACCAGTATTGTAGTCTGATGCCTCAACGGGATTAACTGTTTTAGGCGAATACAAAAATTCGTCAATACATTTTTTTTTCTTTATATACTCATGATAAAATAGTACATTTGGACGATACTCTATCACTATAATAATGAAACTTTCTAGATAATTGTACTCGTTAAGGTGAACGTTTTCAGGGTAAATTAAAGGAAATTGACATGTAAAATTTCGCTATATTAAAAATTATATCAAGTCATATTAAAAATAATAACAACAAAAAGCGATAAGTAGGGATAACAATAAATGTTCTGTCATATTTTTCGTCCCAAAATAAATAAGTTTTATCAAATTTCAGTAAAAATGAGGTTTTGATCTAAGCTTGATGATGATGATGGTGAGCCAGGACTACGCCACTTTTAATTTCTACTACTGGTGGGTAGGGCTCCTTTTCTGCATAAGAAACCATCTTGTTTATAGAGTAAGGGAGACAACCGAACACACAGTTCACCAGATGGTAAGTGGGTGCTGCGGCTCATAGACATCTACATTTATCCTCGACTAAGAATGAAAACGCAGGTGCGTTACACCCCTGAGGACTAAGATGGAATTCCAGTAAAAAAGGGGCTGTACACTCACCATACGAAACAGCAACATTAACCTGCTATTTTACGCTGGTATTCTGTGAGAGCGTCTTCCTTCCCCGGTGAAGCCGGCCCATTCGTGTTACAACCATAATATCGCTGCAGCGTAGCTCTACCATGTATAAATTGGGTTGGTACCACGCTATTATTATATATTATTCTGCCGCTGTATCTCGTAGCAGGGCCTACACAGAAACGTGGTGGGTTAACGTGGTAGAGCCACGCTGCAGCTATATTAGTAGTACAGTTGTAGCAGCTCAACGATGCGTGTTTCGTAAGGTTAGTATTAGGGTTAGTTTAGAGAACCCGAGACGTCTTTTACTGGAAACGAGGCATTCCATCTTAGTCCTCACGAGTGACAACGCATCTGCATTTTGATTCGTAGTCGAGGATAGATGTAGATGCCCATGGGCCACAGCAACCACTTACCAGGTTACTATACGATACTATACGATATACTCGTAATATTCAGTACCGAGCCATGCATAGTTATATCTTTGTGAGTCAAGACTGTAATAAATATAAAGATTATTCTAGATACTGGTATACCTATATTAATGTTTATAGTGTAATACATGTCAAATCGTGTCTTTTAAAAGAAAATAGAAATATGAAAAACTTACCTGTTATTTATTGTTAGTTATTATATTTTGTAACTGACGAGCAAAACGATGTGCGGTAAAACAAAACATCACTGGAGTACATTTTTCAACACATAAATTAGTTATCGACATTTCTGTTCATTCGTTTTCAAGGGTCATTTCCCATTAGTTTTCGGGAGGCTTAAATAGCTTTAGGCTTAGATGAAATACGCCCTGGGCTATCATTGCGGGAACCGGGTCAATGGGCGCCGGCACGCCTCAATTTATCGACGGCGATAGTACCGTTTCTAACACCTCCCTAAATACGAGAAATTTTTTACGTTAGTAATAACACTGTATATTTTTATTAAGCAAGTTTAACCGTATTAAGAACATTTTGCATTGTAGCTAAACAATAATTAATCGAATCAGGCGTTCATTTGCGGAAATCCATTACATTCATTACATTAAAATTAATTGGCTAAAAAAGGTACAAAGCACAGTCCTCAACCACCTACATCCAATGACTTCCTGTATCTTTCACCAGGTTATCGCTTAATTTTTGTGATATTCCTTGTGATGGAGCCACGCTGCAGCTATATTATGGTTGTAGCACGAATGGGTCGGCTTGACCGGGGAAGGACCACGCTCTTAAGGAATACCAGCGTAAAATAGCAGCTCATTACTACTGTGTTTTGTATGGTGAGTGTAGAGATCCAGAGACCTTTCTTTACTGGAAACGAGGCATACCATCTAAGTTCTCAGGGGTGATAACGCAGCTGCGTTTTGGTTCTTAATCGAGGATAAATTTAGATGTCTATGGGTTGTGGCCCATCTACTTACAATCAGGTGAACTGTGTGCTCGTATGTCGCTCTTATTCTATTTTTAAAAAAAACATTTCTATAGCTTATATGGGGAACTCCATAGGAACTACTATGGAACTTAGCACCCGTTCAGGTCTCAACTGTATTATCGGCAGCCAACAATCCCCATCATCGTTTGTACCAAACTTGGCCGCCATTTCACATTCATGTTTTTGGAATATCATTAATGTTTGTAAGTTTCTTTTTGCGTTTACGCGTCATTGTTTTCCCTTTTTTTAAAATATAAAAATTAAATGTACCAAAAACTTTGTTTGCGATGAGTTACAAATACCTGAATTTACCGCACCAGTAACTTTATTGACAATTTCGACACCGAAAATCGATAATTTCTAGTTTTTCTGTTTGTATAGATCCATTAATACAAATAAAATAGGTACAAATAAAGTTAGATTTATTAATGGAATTTTTGATGTCAATGACTCGGTCAGTGAGAGATAAAAATGTCACGAGTTATAGGGGAGGGGTGGGGGTGGGAGCAAGTAGCTTTTATTAGACCGTGTAAATCTACGTGGCCTCCATTGCCGGTGAGTCTCACTTTTCTTTTCTGAACTTGGGAATTTGGGTGAAACACTGAAGCGAACAAACAATGAAAAAATTAAATAGAAAAAACAAACAACTGAATAATGAAAGGAATGGTGTATATACAATAGTCAAGGTCCATGTCTATTTGGATCAATACGTAGAAATATACAAATACATATTGGTTTTTTTTTAAATATTCATTCATTAATTTTGCTCAGTGAAAACGTGGCTAACGTCGGAAACTTTATTTTAGTACGGTCGCACTAAGTTTTCGCCACGACATGCACTGGCCTGATGCCAAACTCGGTCGACGTCAAAGCGTTCTGCTGCATTTGCTCCCAAACTGCTCTCCAAAACCCAGGAGATTTTAATACAAAGTTGAAAGTTTTGGAATAAATTACGGTTTAGCGGCGGAAAAAGCACCGTAATTGAATAAGAATCAATTTGAAGTATTTTTGTAAATATCTCGGAATAACGTTGTATTAAATTTATGTACATACAAATCGACTACCTTAGAGTAAGACGAAAGCTCAATATTAAGATATTTGTGATAATCATCCAATAACAATGAATGTGAATGATGATAATGATAACAGCAAACAGAAGTTATTAATTTTCCCTCAGTTCTTATTATAGTGTTGTATAACTAACACAAGTAAAGAAAGGCCCTCACTTATAGTGCCTACTACGTTCTTATCATAAACAAAAAGTATACTTCTCTTATTTCTGAAAGGCTTTTGGCTATCCGTTTTTGCGGACAGTACATCTATTCGATTTTTTTAAATCTATATCTGTTATACATCTACACAAATAAATACTATTATAGTGTCTGTTTGTAATATCAAAATAGCAGCTTTTTACTAAATTCATTTGAAAGTATATACGGTACTAGTAACAAAAAAACAATTTTTTAAATGTTTGTCTGTCAGTCTATTTGTTCCGGCTAATCTCCGAAGCGGCTGGACTGATTTTGATGGGACTTGCACAGGTAAATATCTAATGTTATAAGGAGTACCTAAGGCTACTTTTATTTTAGAAAAAGAATTAGGGTTCTGCGCAAAAAAATTAAACCCCATGAAATTCAATCGTAATAAATTCCAACAGCTATTTTTACATATTATATTTAAATTGCATCCATTTGATTCCGTTTATGTCCATAGAGGCGACAAAGGGAAGAGAAACGATATTGGCAGCGGCACCTTCCTGTTATGATACTCGTAACTAAAAATAATAATATAAATTGTATTTTTTTAAAGCTTTCTGCCTACTGTGGCAATTATGAAAAATATCCCCCTGTAGGAGGTAATGAATGAATTATATAAATGAATGTGTTGCCGTTTGTGAAGATGGGATTCTTCGCGTAGTATTTTTATTATAAGACAAGGGCAACAAAAGAACACACAGTCCAACCGACGGGAAGCGGCCGCTGCGGCCCATAGACGTCTCCATCTATCCTCGATAATGAATCTAAACGCAGATGCGTTGTCACTCGTGACTAAGATGTAATGCCTCGTTTCAAGTAAATGGGTCTCCGGTTCTCTACACTCACCATACGAAACAGCAGCGTTGAGCTGCTATTTTACACTGCTATTCTGCGGGAGCGTGGTCTTCCCCGGTCGAGCCGACCCATTCGTGCTACAACTATATTACTTATATAGCTGCAGCATGGCTCTACCACACGGAACTATGAAACGTAACCACTCTCAGTTACCCCTCAGAACCATGGTTCGTATAATAATGTCCTCCAGACCGAATTTCAGTTCACGGCGGCCTGCCTCAACAGAGACTAGCCATCAGTGCAGGACAGGGTTGTAGTGCCCAAGTGTATGCGCTCTCTATTCCATCACTCTCATAATCCGATGGGACGGTAAACCGACACGACCGGGGATAGATCAGGCGCAGGAACAACGGCTTTAAGTACTTTACGGACACGGGGGTAAGACACCGCCAACTTCCTGACTCTGGGCAGCTACTGAGGATTTCTTGACGGAAAAACTTTATAACTGATTTATTTGGCCCGACGCGGGATTCGAACCCGGGACCTCATGATCAGCAGTCGCGTTTACAACCGTTAGACCAAGGACAATCATGTTTCAGTGTATAATAGTAATTTGATTTTAAACTAGTATGTAATAGTCATTCAAAATTCGACTATTCTGCAGCTCCTAACGGATTGTATTTTACCACACTATCACAACACAGCCCTTCACAAGTCCACTACTAAATATAGGCATCTCCCAAACAATGCCACAAAGCATGCATGCACCAGCATCACCAGCAGTCGTCACCATATCTCGTAGAGGACTGCGCTACTTACCGGTACAAGGCTGCTACACCTAAACCTCCTATCGGTTGTCGGTTCTTGAGCTATATGGCCAGCTCATTGCCATTTCAGCTTACTAATCCGTTGGGCTATGTTGATTACTCTGGTTCTACTGCGGATATTCTTCTTATTTTTAAGTCTAGCACGCGAAGAACTCGTAGTATATATAGTCTTCTCCATAGCTCGCTGAGTGACCTTGAGCTTCGTATGGCAAACCGTGAATGACCACAACTCAGCTACATATATCAACACTGGATATACGCACTGGCTGTACACTCTTGTTTTCAAGTTTTGAGGTGTCAAACGTGACGAGAAGATGTGTCGTAATTTCCCATACGCTGCTCAGTTGAATCTGTCGGTTGACCTCTAAACACACATTTTAAATATCTCTAGGCAATTATGAATAACAATCTGGTCTATCATTGTGAGAACTAGGTTAACCTGGTTCGTTAATGACCGGCGGCAGTACGGCCCGTGGGCCCGTTCTATCGGCATCGATAGCTAACGACTTCCTTCGAACGGCACTTTATTGGGATCATCGACATTACTGAGATGTCATCTGTCGTATATTATCAGTACTCTTTATGACATGCATTACTGTCATCAACGTAATCACTATTTGAACAGCGTTGCTTAACGCCCAGAGTACGGTATAAGTTCCTGGGTTCGAATTTCAGTCAGAAGTACTACTTGCAGAATATCTTAAACTTTCGATTTTCCGGGGTTCTATGATCTAACTAGCCAAGGTAGATAGGTAGTAAATAGTTAATTTAACCAGGCTTTAGGGCATTCCATCTTAATTCTCAGAGATTGCAACGCGTCTGTAACTTTTTTTTTATTTGAAATTGTTTAAAGTTGTCCATGGGCTGCATTAGGTGGACTGTAAGTTCGTTAATTTGTTTCGTTTTATAAAAAAAATTAAGCAGAAAATCATTGTTAAGAATCCTGCACGTTTGATAAAATTGTAAACAGTGATCGGCTAGTAGTTGAAATTTGACAGTAATTCATTATAGGTTTAAATTTGTTTTTTGAATTGAGTAAGCCATATATCATTTCAAATATTAAAAAAATAAACGCTTTTCGTCTTGACATACACTCCACACACTGTTATAATACAATGGAATAGATTTTTTGCATTGACGGACCGACAACTGGCCTTAAATTTTATTTAAAATCATTATAATGGCCGATAGGCGAAATGTAGGGCGGTCCCCACTAGATGGAGTGACGACCTGGTTAAACACGCAGGAAGTCGATTGATGTAGGTGGCTCAAGACCGTGCTTTCTGGCATGGTGAAGCGTATGTTCGACAGTGGACTTGTGAAGGCCTGTAGTGATAATGATGATGATGATGAATGGCTGATGTTACTTTTGTGGTTAATATTGATGAAGTCGATATAATATTTATCGTTAAGATAACGTAATTTTTTAATTAGTTTAGCGATAATAGCTTTTTTATCGTTTAGGTTAAAAGATGAAAATAAAACAAAGCAATGCTTAGCGGATCCACGTTGTAGCTTGCTAACACCTACTGCCGGAAAAGTGGCTGTAAAGGTTCTATAAATTCTTATATAATTATCTCTACATAAGATACTCGGATAGCATCACCCTCACTAGGTACAAATAGTTCACTACCGACGAATGGCTTCTTCCAAACTCAAGTGGATATTTAGGAGGACTGTGTGCCGTTTGTTACTTCTATAAAAATATTGTTTTTGATAAATAACCATAAGTAACGTATAATTTACAACGAAAGCATCGACGTGAGATTCTTACCATCATTAAATATGTATTTCTCTGAACAAACCAACAGATCCACCAATACCTATACTATAATTACCTCTGTTATATATAAGTTACAATCCACAAAACGGAATACGTTGAAATGTGACACGTCACGTTCATCACTTGTTTTTCACATTAAATTAATTAAGCCTCTAAATGAATTAAGTTGTCAAAACCGAAATCGAAGTAAAATTTACCAAAACCTTATCATTATAGTAATAAACCGCCCGTTGTTAAAATGCCCGTTAATTATCATACGCATTAACTGAATAATGTAGAAATTAATGTAAACATCTTGACTTTCTAGACAGACAGATATTGTATCTATAGAACTTTATGACTTATTAACTATTACTATGTAGAGTAAGAGCCCGTGAATGTCAGACCCTTCCTTATTTTATAAAACGCTGAAAGTTCCTCAGCGCGTGC
Source organism: Parnassius honrathi (assembly GCA_018247895.1). NCBI lineage: Eukaryota > Metazoa > Arthropoda > Insecta > Lepidoptera > Papilionidae > Parnassius > Parnassius honrathi. The sequence continues at coordinate 10,013 of DWHP01004186.1, forward strand.
TCCCAACATATGTGAGAACGATGGGCTATTTTGACAAACTTCAATCATCGTAACTTTGGCAGGTAAAAGGTAGCAACCATTGCTATAATGTATAAAATAGTAACTTACATTTTGTTAAAGTATAAAGCGTAATTTTCTTATATTTTCTTCGGAATAATATTAGAAATTACGTCATCTGTCGCCAGACACTTAGTATCGTCGCAATCTCTTACGGGATACCCTTAAACTTTAAAAAATTGCAAGTTACCAAAGCAATATATACGAAATTCAGCTTTTATACTATAACGTAAGTACAGTTATAGGTCTGTCGATCACGGACTCTCGCGGAAGTATAAAGGGTAAAAATATTCTTTAAAATTGTGATGTAGAAGTGAGAAGCAGGGTCGGCAAGGGACGCTCAAAACGGATGTTCATCGACCAAATTGGCGATATGTTGAAGACTAGCTGATCTCCGCGCCTTCGTCCGCGTGGTATTTATTACGAGTGGATTTCATAGGTTTTAATGTTATTGCGCGGAACTCTAATATTTTTCAAAATAAAAGTAGCCCAAGTTACTTCTCATAATATCAGCTATCTGCCAGTGATGGTTCTGTCAAAATCGGTCCAGCAGTTTTGGAGATTAGCCGGAACAAACAGACAGACAAAATTTTTAAAAATTGTTTTTTTTTTGTTATAAGTACCGTATATACTTTCATATTCATTTATTCATATTATCATATACATTACAGCTCACCGCGGGACTAATTATTATTCGCTACGTTATAAAGTTTAGTGGCGACATTTTAACGCACGGTCTGTTCATTAGCAGTAGTATACACCCGTAAGTCATTGATGTCAGCATAGGCAACTTTTTCAAGAAATGTGAAGCATACACCTATCGACAAATTGTTAAAAAATATCTTAAAGTCGGACACACTGCGAAAAAGGCTATAAACAAAGTTTACCTACTTGAATACTTCTTGAATGGTTAAAAAATTAACAAACGATGAAGTAAAAATATCACGTTGAAATCGTACACAGCCCAAAGCGGCGTACTTAGTGCGGCAAGTGCAAACTTAGCACCACGCAGTGCATACTTAGTGCGGCACAGTACAACCTTAGTGCAGTTTAGTACACTAAGTACAGCTCCGTACGTTCACCACGCTGAAGGCGTGCTGCGATAGTTTCCTTATCTGCACTTGCACCAACGACACAAAGTGTTGTGTCGTTGGTGTTGTAAAAGTAATTTACTTTACTATTTACTTTTTTACTTACCTTTTTAACACACTACTGCTTTTATGTGTTTACAATTTTTTTGGTTGTTTCTGTTTATTGTGAATATGCACGTGTCACTGATACTATACCTAAACTTTTTTATTTAAAAAAGAGTTAAAAAACGAACTAACAGTCCATCTGATGGTAAGTTTTTATACGTGGAGGAGCCATGCTGTAGTTATATTAGTAGTATAGTTGTAGCACGAATGTGTCGACCCCGCCGGGAAAGGACTACGCTCTCACAGAATACCAGCGTAAAATATTAGCTTAATACTGTTGTGTTTCTTATGGTGGGTGTAGAGAACCGGATACCCGTTTTACTGGAAACGAGGCATTCCATCTTAGTCCTCACGGGTGACAACGCATCTGCATTTTGTTTCGTAATCGAGGATAAATGTAGATGTCTATGGGCCACTGCAACCACTTACCGTCAGGTGGACTGTGTGCTCGTTTGCCACCCTATCCTATAAAAAAAATCTGGACGAAATTTCAGAATGTCTGGATATCGGGGATGCCGTCGGGAGAAACAAATATTATAAATTAAAATGTAAAATAAAAAGAACATTTAATTTTTAGGTAACAACATGTATTTGGTTGCACTTTACTGAGTCCACCAAGTTTTGTCGGGAGACTGGAGATCATTTAAATGTCGGGAGAATATAGACGAATTCCGACCATCTGGCAACATTAAGTCCACCTGATGGTAATTGGATGCTGTTGCACATAGACGTCTTAAATCCTCAATTAACAATCAAAATGCGGATGCGTCACCCCGGAGGAGTAAGATGGAATTTCTTATTACCAGTTAAAGGGTCTCCAGTCACCATACGTAACACAGTGGCATTAAGCTGCTATTTTACGCTGGCATTATTCCACTGCCGAGTACGGCCAGCATTTAAAATTGCAATTAAATTTTTATTGGTTTCGACTGGGATGGAATTCGGGTTGACTGCGTACTGTGAAATATACGGCGAGCTTGGTAATCTTTTTTTTTAAAATTATGGGTGGCAAACGAGCACACAGTTCACCTGATGGTAAGTGGACGCCATAGACGTGTACATTTATCCTCGATTAAAAATAAAAACGTAGGGTCTCCTGATCTCTACACTTACCACATGAAACACAGCAGTTTAAGCTGCCATTTTACTTTCCCGGGTCGACCCATTCGTACTACAACCATATTATAGCTAATATAATAAAAATAAATGTTTGTTTGTTCGTATTTTATGCACTGCCATTCTGTTCATCAGATTGCGGTAAAACTTTGTAAACTTATTGCTTGCACTTGTTCGAAGGTTATAAGCATAGTAAAGTTAACTTAAAATAAAAACCTAAAACAAATAGGTGGTGCGTGTATCTTAACAATATAACTGTTCTTTAAAACGATTTTTTAACAATTATTTCTTGTGCGTCAGTGACACGGTGGGTACCAGTATATTTTTTTTATAGGAAAAGGGTGACAAACGAGCACACAGTCCACCTGATGGTAAGTGGTTGCTGTGGCCCATAGACAT
>DWHP01004187.1:0-12778 GCA_018247895.1 Parnassius honrathi
CAAACGATTACGGCAGATATCTATTGTCAGCAACTGCAAACCATGAAGGAAGAACTAGCTGCTAAACAACCAAGATTTGTCAATCGCTTTAGGCCACTTCTGCTTCACGACAACGCGAGACCACACACTGCACAACAAACAACCACTAAGTGAGGTGAGCTACAATTAGAATATCTGCGACATCCACTGTACTCCCCGGACCTTGCTCTAACAGATTACCATTTTTTCCGGAATTTGGACATATTCTTACAAGGAAAAATATTCAACTCCGATGCGGCAGTCCAAACTGCTTTCAAAGAGTTTATTGATTCTAGCCCCCATGGTTTTTTAGTAAAGGGATCAATGAACTACCTATGAAATGGCAAAAGTGCATAGATACGGTGCATACTTTGATTGATTAAATATATTTAACAAAAAAAAATTGACTTTATATTCCTCTCGTACAAAACGCCAATTTCGTATGTGGTACCAATTATTAGAAAAGAAATTTATCTCATACACAAGTTTCTTTCTACTATGAATAATATGTTTGTAACGGACCAAGAACAAAAAAATCTAAACATTGCACGCTTATGTTTTTTTGTTTTGTTCAATATAATAGTTTATCATGTTACCAATATACAAAATGCAGTATAACATAAAATAAACAGTAACATAAGGAAGACGCAATTTCACTTTTGTACTTATAAATAAAAGGCCCTTTGTCCCACGTTCGCACATAAACAAAACAAGAATGAATAAACAAGGAGACACGTCGAGAGGCACGGTGAGATAGTGTCGCGAAGGGTTGCGATGGAGCCATCCATCAGCCGCTCACATCTCTTCGATAGGGTTAGGGCCAGCTCCGCACCTTTATGTGTCCCTGGTCGCCCATAAAGGCCCTATACTCGGGACTCCAGTTTTTTGACATCTATTTGTGGTCGCCCTCTGGCCCCTAACGGCGCGGCTCTTCGTGCTTATTTGAGGAATAAGATTTGAATTCGTAATTCTACATTGCGTTGGATAATTAAAGCTTTATAGAATTGTAAATACCATTTAAGACTGTTAATTGAATAAAGGATAACTTGTTATATAGGTAAATTATAAAACAGAATAAATTTTTGGTCTTGTCTCTAAAATTTTATACAAATTTAATTTAATACTGAGTTTGGAATTGAATTAATGCGTTATGCCGGGTGATGTAGCATTTTAAAAAAAACAATTAGTCAACTAACAATTTCTAATTAATATAAGTTAGAAATAAAAAAAACTCTAAAAATTAAAATAAGCTTCATTTGAAGTTAAATAAAAAAGTCTTAATAGACCTTACCATGTAGTGGCGATGGAAGAACATTCTGTTAAAGCGGATATCCACTGCCCCATCTCCTGGGTGTCATAAGAGGTCACAGAGGAAAACAAACCAGGAGTTTGTCAGCGGCATCTTCCCAATGACAACTTGATGATAAACAACTACGGTTGCTCACCCACCAACCAAGTGTTGCAACTGTGGCAAATATCAATTGGAAGGCCACTGTTCAGCCGGTGAATAAATGAAATCTATTGTAAAAGAAATATTTTAACACAGTTTCGATTATGTTAATATAATTTAATAAAGATAATGATGACCCGTTTTCGATCATAGCGACAATTTCAGACGAATCAGAAGCTATCAAATGCGCCTGAGATTTAAAAGTGCTATAAAATAGTTCATGAGCAAGAACAAACAAGGTTCTAACTAATTCTAAATACAGCAGACGAGTAGCGTCCGAGGTAGAAGACTAAAAACAGTGTGAGACGCTGTGAAAAGAAAACCTACAATTAATGTATTCTCAAATGTTGACTTTAGTTAGAAAGAAAGGTAAGAAAGAAATTCTTTATATAACCACAATCCATTGAAGTACACTACAATATTATTTATAACTTAAAATTTAATTAAGTATTCGAATCTAGGCATCCACGGTATATTACAGTAACCAGAAACTTTATCTTCCTTTTCTGATGATATAAAATATATTGCCAAAATTAAATAAAGATTAAAATTTATTACACAACGTAAAGTTTAAGCCTTGCCCTGCTATAATATTACACGTATCACACGTATTATAAAAAAGTGTTTGCGAACTAAACAGAATCCTAGTTTATTAGCAACCTAACAGGTGATACTTTGAGTTTTGCTTGCCTTTCGGTATCACGAACGAGCGTTCGAAGCTGACATATTTTAGCAAGTGCCGACACACTGCCTATATACTCGCTTTTGGCAAGTGGGCCAAGTACAAAGGGAAATATCTTACGCGAGCTAGTTTTGATACACGTCGAGAGGAACGGGGTAAAGCGAAACATGCATAATTTAGCGTTCAATCCGCGCGCGTGACGTCTTGCCGGGGAAAAAATTAATCCATCACGCTCATACTATATGACACCTACTCTGTAGCTACATCTGTTCGGAAACTAAGCAAATAATTTTCAAACTTTTTATACGAAGATACGCTATTTTAGCATTTAAAATTTAAATGGACAACGTATTGACGGATCTATCGTTTGATTACTCCGCGGCGCAGTGGCGTTTAGAGCCGCCGGTTAGAATCCCGCAAGGGACAAGTATTTGTATAGCCTACAAATAACTGTTCCTAGTCTGGATGTGTACCCTTGTGAAATTTATGCATGTAAGAAGTCCTCCATAGAAGAGATATTTGCCATAATTGTCGCACTTCGCGGGCGAGTTGGTAACCGCGGGATTTTATATTATTTGTCTTCTGTTCCCGTTTCCATCAGTCTCTTCTTTCAAAACTTTAGTAGATTAGTAGAGTAGTAGTAGAATAAGGTTGACAAAAGAGCACACAGTCCACTTGATGGTGAGTGGATGCTGTGGTGTAAAGACGTCTACATCTATCCGAAGTTAGTAATCAAAATGCAGATGCTTTTTCACCCCTGAGGACTGAGGTGTAATACCCCGTTTCCCGTAAAAAAGGTCTCCGGTTCTCTACACTCACCACACGAAACACAGCAGCAATGAGGTGGTACTATTGTGTATTATTCTGTGAGAGCGTAATCCTACCTACGTATGGCTCTACCATATAAAAATATGATTTTTATGCTATCAAAATCTGCTAGACGAAATATCAAATTATAAGAATAGTTGATTTGCAATTAAATTTCGAGTGAATGTTATTTTGCGAGTCGCTACTTGCAGCCTGCGCTGTATTCTAAGGCCATGCTCCTCGGAGACGCCGATGATGCTCACGACAAAAATCACCGGGGCCCCTGAATATATTATTATTGTTTTGCCAACACGAGCGCTGGGAAATTGTGATATACGTCCCACACTCCGCATCTGAATTATGTTTGCCGGCGCATATCATTAGGGAATTTCGGGTTTCGGATCGCGATGGAGGAATGAATTTTTCAACGTCTGCTTACATTATTTCCTGGGTGAGACTGTTTTTTACGTGTTATACAAATGGCGTGTTTATTAATAATTGCGCGGAACGTGTAGATCCTGCGGGAAATACAGTTTCTTAACCTCAGTATAAATTGATATAACTATCCTTCAAATTCCGAAGCTGAGTGAAATTAATGATTTTGATACTGGTTTCTTAGTCCTAAGGGCTGATAGCACCTCTGTAACTTTCTCTTATATAGTTATCTACAGGTGGTCCCGACTGCTGTTTTCACTCATCATCAACTGAACTACTAGGTCTTTGTTAATCAAGTACGTATCATAATATGGCTTATAAACTCTTTAAAGTTACTTTAATCGACACAATGTATGTAATAATTACAGTTGTTATTCATCGTCCAAGTACATTATATGTATTTTCATGTTTATATTACAACATTGTCCTTGAGGTTAATTTTTGGGTTATGTCTGACTCACTTCTTCCACTTCATTATCTAGTACAAGTCTACTGGACTTCGGCATCTCTTGTTGTGGGGAGCCTTTGTTTTATTCTTCACTCTTATAAGACGTCTTGCACCTTTGCTGCCCGTTGTAGTATGTAGTAGCTGTGCAGATCTTTGTTTAGACCAACACTGCGATATGTAACATCTACTGTGATCGCTGATATGTCTGTAGTTCACTGCTCAGGTTATCTTCAATAAATTGTAGTAGTGACTCGTCTGTAGGCCCCACTGCCTAAGTAGTAAGTTGCAGCGCTGGGAGTCACAGGTTTGAATCCAACACGAATCAAGTATTTGTAAAGCACACAATTAATTGTTCCGGGTCTGTATGTTTTTACTAGTGCAATTTATATTTGTAAACTGCCTCTACGATACGAGATAAAATGCTAGTGTGGGTAATATTTAAAAAAACATCACTTCTTCTGGGTTAAGTAAGTACGTAGTTTCTCGGATGAGTATTAGTATAACTTACTATTAGCACCTTTTTCTTTTCGGAGCTTCAAAAATTTGAATTTATTATGTAAATAAGTTTCAAATATATTACATATGGATCGCCTTATTTCTGACGTGAACGTTCTAACACCGAGCATGGTAGCTCTCGCGTTCCGCTTCCTCGCACACTCGACGCCCGATGTATTTACATATTCCCTATCCAGCGCCCCATAGATTTAGGTGCCAACAAATGGATTGTTTCTCCTCGGCATCGCGAAACAAAATTTATAGTTCGCGAGGCGAATTTTTTCCTCGCCCGCCTTCTACCGCGGGGCTCGATGTTTTTTTTCACTCTCGATTCTCGATTTATTGCTAACTTATGCCCGATATAATCGTGATTTTAATGCACGCCGGTGATTTACAGCTCGGATGAGAGTGGAACGGGATTGCTTTTCGAAATTTGATATCTCAATAGAGTTTATGACGGCTCGTTGCGTCGCTCGCGCGCTTGCACCGCGGATCACTTGTGAAATTTATAGTTAATTTACACCAACTCGTGGTTGCAGTGGGCTTAGTCATGGGTTAAAACATACTATGGTAAAATATGACAACCAGTTGACTGTTTATAATTATATCCATCAGGCTTGAACCAAAGACGGTAGAAGTTGGGGACTAACAACATTGGAAAAGGTCTATATTCTAGAAACTTTTAAATAACAAATTAAGTAGTTCTTTATGATGGAGGGATTTTTAACAAATACTTATATATAAACTAGCAAATCGCCACGGCTTCGCACATGTTGTTTCTGGATCTCGATGAAAACCACCAATTGTGAGTTTAAACCGTTCAGAAACTCGTTCAAATACACACTAAAAATTTCTTCAAATCACTCCAATAGCCGTTCAGAAAGAGTTCAGTGACATACACACGTACGCTATATCGGGCGCCATCTAACTTTAATCGTCTAGCGATGACAAATTTCATATTCCACCAGTAAGATCCAGTTTCTATTATACTGCTATTTGTGGATACCTAAAGATGTGCCGCTATATCAGTAAGATCTGTGAAGTTTCGAATGCTGTGCTGTGTCAGAGATAATAAAACAATTTAACATCTAAAAACAATTTTGAATTTGTTATTATTCAAATTTTTAGTTCACGTGATTACAAACACAAATAATAGTGGGTCAGTGTCAAAGCCAATTCATATACGTATGACAATTAGGTAAAATTGCTCACAATGATTTCTTACCTAAAAAACGTTTACCCATACTAGGGTTTCTCCTATATCGTAGAGGTAGTTTACACACATTAATTGCACCAGGACAAACATCCAGACCGGGAATAATTATTTGTAGGGCTTACAAATTCTTGTTCCGTTCGGGATTCGAAGCCGCGGTCCTCAGCGCCGCTACTCGTTGCTAAGCCACTGCGCCACGCAGTCGTCAAGACTCAATACAAAGATTACAATTTGTGAGATTGACATTTCTTTCTACTATTTAATTACGTTTAATTGTTTATATTGAAATATATAAAAACAAGAGGCATTCACCCCGTGTTCGTATATTATACACGTCTGAGGATAGTCCGAACCAAAGACAATCGTTCATAAATCATTTCGGCCGGGGTCAATTTTCGTGTCTCATGAAATTCTGCAAGTCGCGACCGAATGCTAGTTAAAAATAATTGGTGGCATTCGGCAAAAACCGATGCCCCCGGTATAATTTTGACAGATCCCGTTAGCCCGGCGGAGGCGGTCGCGAGTTTATCATTTTCCGGTTTTTGTATACACCATAATAGGCTTCATAAATTTCTGATAATGTTTTTTCGATTTTCAAACCGGCGACGGCGTGGATCGTTCACCACTAAAAAGGTACTGTCATCAGTAAACTATACGTTCGGAAATGATGACGTTGCTTTACGATAAAACATCTATTATTTTCTGAGACGACGTTTTCTTTGATTACTGAATTCAATTTTATGTTGCTACTTTTTTAGTTATATATAACTAATATACATGTAGATATTTTACGTGATAGAGCCTCGCTGCAGCTATATAGTTGTAGCACGAATGGGTCGGCTCGACCGGGAAAGGACCACGCTCTCACAGAATACCAGCCTGAAATAACAGCTTAATGCTACTGTGGTTCGTATGGTGAGTGTAGAGAGCCTGAGACCCTTTTTACAGGAAACAAGGCATGCCATCTTGGACCTCAGGGATGAAAACGCATGTGCATTTTGATTCTTAATCGGGGATAGATGTTGATGTCTATGGCCACAACATCTACTTACCATCGGGTGGACTGTATGCTCGTTTTTCACTTTTTTGCTATAAAAAAATTGACATTAAGTACTAAAAACTTCACCTCAGTACTACCTAGCGACATATGTTTAGTGAAAGATTAGTGGCCCTCTGCGCAAGCTAGTGTATCGCCTACAAGCTCGTGCGAAATACACGTATACACTAATTCTATAAAAAAAGGCTATACTAGGATTTTCTCCTGTATTATGGAGGGATATATAATGGAACTTATACATTCAATACAACCTTTAAAAGTCCCTCATACATTTTTTTACAGAGTAAGTGTGACAAACAGCACACAGTCCACCTGATAGTAAATGTATGCTGTGGCGCGTAGACATCTACATCCATCCTCGATTAAGAGTCAAAATGCGAATACGTTGCCAACCCTGAAGACTAAGATAAAATGTAATCTCATCTCGTTTCCAGTAAAAAGGGTCTCCAGTTCTCTAGTCACCTTACGAAACACAGCAGCATTGAGCTGCTATTTTACGCTGGTATTGAATTGGATTGCTTCGCTTCGCATAACCATTTCCATTGATTGCCCCTGATACCACAATTGTTTTCCCATTTACTGTCTTATCCATTTTATAACAATAATAATTAAATGCTTGAATATAGGAATTTTTTAGGTTCCCCATTTTCAGAATCCCCATACAACCTAATGGAGTAAACAGAAACTACGGACTTCCATTAAGCACGATCCTGAAACACCCCTCTCGCCTCCCATACATTCATGTACCGTTGTAGAACAATCGACAGATTTAAAAAAAAACAATAAACATACTTCAATTAACGATTTGCATTAATTCAACGAAACAGCCATCGGCATTATATCGTTAGGCAGATCGATGAGCGACGTCTGTCGGAAAACAAAGGTAAACAGCGCATCCCGTGGTTATAACAAATATTGCATTAGGGCGCATTACTGATCGGCCGATTGGATTTGAAATGCAACTAATTGTAATAATAAACAGAGGTGCGGGAGGTGGCGCGGACCCACCGCACGGCTATTCTCGAGCTAAGGCTGTCGCCTCACGAACGACTGTGTCGGCATTGATTCTAAAATCAGTCGCTCTTTCTGATGCTAGTGTATTTTTTTAGGATAATTATGACAAACGAGCACACAGACCACCTGATGGTAATTGGATAATGTGGCCTATGAACATCTACATTTATCCTTAAGTAAGAATCACAATGCAGATGCGTCGTCACCTCTGAGGACTAAGATAGAATGCCTCGTTTTCAGTAACAAGGGTTCCCGGTTCTCTACTATCACTATACGAAACATAGCAGTATTACAACAGTATCAGGTGCTACTATGATCGTATATCTGATGTAATATCGTGTGTCTGTTGCTAGTAGGGCTTCACCAAAGTACTCGACAGAAGAATTTATTACTTTCAATTTGTATAAACATAAATCAACGAATCGTTTTATACGTAGTAGGGCCACACTGCAGTTATATTATGGCTGTAGCACGAATGGGTCGGCTTGATCAGGGAAGGACCACACTTTCACAGAATACCAGAGTAAAATAGCAGCTTAATACTGCTTTGTTTCGTATAGTGAGTGTAGAGATCCGGAGACCTTTATTTACTGGAAACGAGGTATTCCATCTTAAACCTCAGGGCTGACAACGCGTCTGCATTTTGATTCTTAATCAAGGTTAAATGTAGATGTCTATGGACCACAGCATCCACTTACCATCAGGTGGGATTATGTACTCGTTTGTCACCCTATTCCATACAAAAAATCTGATGTCAATTTTTGCTAAGAAATATTACTAGGCGTCAGGACTTCAGAAGTCCGTTTGGGTAGGTTCGACCCACTCACTTATTCATGCCGCCAAATAAATGAATGGAATATGAATATTTATTTCATGAACGTAAGAAAATAATATTTCATGAATCCTTTGACCGGATAAGAAAACACGATGGAAACTTCACAGGTATGTCGAAAATCGGACGAGCAGTGTATCACTGCTGTGTTCCTCGTTGATTGGTATAGAGAACCAGTAGGCTGTGAGTGAGTCCATCTTAGTCTTCAGAGGGACAACGCATTCGTTTGAAGTTGACTGCGTGTGTTCATTGGATTCAGTAGTTACTTCCCATCAGGTGGGCTCTATCTATAAGTTCGTTTGTCAGTTTTATATAAAAATATGATTAATGTACTTATTGTTTTGTAGCTTCTAACCATCATTCATAAAAATCTATATCCTTCAAAGTCCTGAACTTCCATTTGAGCGAAAGTCTATGTCCGTCCTTATCCGTCTACGGCGGTAACATTTTTGACAGCTAGTTTATCGCACACAGTTCCTACCACACTATCAACTGCATCCTCATCGCGCCAATCGAACTGCATACTAACATCTCGTGCTAGATCGCCCACCTTCTGCTATAATTAGTTCACCTACTCCATAATTGTGTATCTTATGCTTTTGGAGATTTATTTTGCTTTTTTATGTGAGAATCCGTGGCAGATACAAATTAAGCGACATAACCCAACGGATCACTATTTACTAAGTTATCACCAAATTCACTAGGATTTTGTTCTGTACCATGGAGGCAGTTTACATACAGAAATTTCACAAGAACAAATATCCAGACCTGGAATACTTATTTGTAGACCATACAAATAATTATATTTAAGAAATCACTGAAACTAAGACTATAAATATGTGATCCGATCTGTGGCGAGACATTTTCTTTTATTATGTTACTTTATATCAATTCTTTAATAGAAGAAATCTTTTAAATACTGTAAAGATTTAAATTTAACAAAATCAAACGTTTGCACTGTAAATTAATTGGTTAAAGCAATTGACACGTCGTTACGACTTCCGTTTAATTCAATAATCTGTTCACAGCTGTAAAACTCGTTCAAGTATAAGCAAACGCGAGATTTTACCCATCCGATGCATCTTAAAGTGTTTATTATAAAATTTTATAGACGCTCGACTTTAAAATGGAGAAAACATCATTGTTTTACGATCGCGCCGTCAAATACGAGTGACGTAATTCGCCCCATAACATTTCCCCTTCAGGAACGGGATTGCGAAGACCTTTTCCCGTGTAATTCTCACTATGAATACATTATTTAGACACTCCAGCGCATCGGGGAATTGGTGTAATGCGCCATACGCTTTTATTTTTATTACAAAGATTTTACGGCGGCACCGAGAGGCATCGGCTCGTTCCGATTTATGGTCCAATGTTTAATGATTCCTGCGAAGGCTTTCTGGTGGCTTTTAATGCGGTGAACATTACCGCTTTTATATTTGATTTGCACTAAATTTCATTCGTTTATAGATCAGTGCAGGATAAGATCTAGAATAAGAATTCGCAAGGTTTTTTTTTTAATTTTGTTCAGGACAACAAACAATCGTAATGAAGCATTCCATCTGAGTCCTCAGGGGTGACAACGCATCTGCTTCATCGAGGATAGATGCAGATGTCTATGGGCTACAGCATCCACTTACCATCAGATGAACGGTGTGCTCGCTTGTCAACCTTTTTTATAAAAAAATACCTTCTAAATACTCAAACTCTACTCTCTCTTTTTACTGAAAACGAGGCATACCATCTTAGTCCTCAAGGATGCAATTTGATATTTATAAAAAACCGTACATAAACTGTGTGTACACTGCACACAAGTTACAGAACAAGTATAAATCATAGGAGGTAAGTAAGCGCGGACAATTGTGCGCTATGCCTCACAAACCTCGTGGCGGGCGACGTATCAATTTCCTTGGGAGCCCGGCTTCATCGCGTCATCTCTTGCGCCTTTTGGCTCTTTTTGTTTTTGTTGGCACGACACCGGGCGATATTTTTCAGTGATTTACTCTGAGTACATTGCCGTCCTGGACATATTAAATCATGTCTCTTTAAATAAACATATCTTTTTAAAAGGCGGCCGTAAAATATTTACGTGAGAAATGACAAATTGCTCATTATCACATGAATCGTTAAGATGTATTTCTGGTCTTTTTTATTGCACCGTTTAATTGCTTATTCTTAAATCTAAGCAATATTCTACACATTTACTCAATTAAAGGAAACAATTCTTTGATGTAATTATATTATTATATACTAACTAACATAAATTTATATTATAAATTTATTAAAATAAATTTATATTAACTAACTACATTTTCAAAACTAATATATGTATAAAAGTTTAAAATCAGTTCTAATCTGCAATATTTATTTACTACTTGTGCGTTGCCAGTTGTTATATTGATAAAAGACGTGGTCCTTCACTGCTAAGTGCTGACTGTATGAAGAAGCTCAAGGTTCGCTCAAAGCGCTCACGGAGTTATGGAGAGTGATATGTTCGGAGTTTTCCTGCGTTACAGAATACGTAATGAAGATGTCTCTTTTAGAATCAGAGTAACGGACATAAAGCAACGGATCTCGGTACTGGATCACGGATTATGTAAGCTGAAATGGCAATTAGCTGGCCATGTAGGTCAAACAACTGACAATCGGTGGGGAATAAAAGTTCTCAAGCGTGGACCTTGTACCTGGTACTGTTAAGCGAAGTAGTGTGTGTGGCATATTTATTTGAAAAGACATTTGTTCAACACTTGTGTGTACTGGCTGTACCTAATGATAATGATGACGATGTTAATATTTTTGATTATGGCAGATCAAAAATTTTCTCTGTTTTGTTAATTGATTTTACTTTTTTAGCTTTCTTTCATAAATACATAGCTAAATGGGACATTTTATTGAATTTGTAACCGCCGACGAAACGTTGTCCCTGTTGTATCGCCATTTAAACAATGGTGTGAAGTAGATCTGATGTCTGCGCATGTGAACTATTGGTGGGAACGACAAAACAAGCGCTCCGATGTTAATGTAAACCTTAATTTATTTTGTTCGCATAGAAACCTCAAGAATTTGAGATACTGCCGCCATTGATTGATTTATTGATTGTCCACGGGTTTAGTTTGTAGTCAAAATCTCCCAAAGAGAGTAGGACGAATCAGCTTATAACTTTCATATTTTTTTTTAATTTCTTGTTGCTTGATACTGGCAAAAGTATAACCGTAAGATTTCATGACTATAGAAAAAAAAACTTAGCTAAATAAATTAAATACTGCACAGGTACATAGAGTTAAGTTAAAGTTAGTCACGTAGCTCGAACAGCCGGTATCGACCAGGGACTGGAACCGTGAGAGTTAATAATTTACACACACGTACGCTACCTGCGGTTCGGCTACCAAGGCGAGATGAAATAGAGGAGGTCTCGCGGGGGATCCACCCTGCGACTCGCACGGTAAAAACCAATAACATTAGATATACGTGAGTCATGCTCCCGCAGTAGTTACCTGTCCTTGGGACTCGATAAAAATGACGTCTGTCGTTAAATTATTTTTTATTTATGATAAAGTTACCTTTACTAGGTGAAAAATAAAAATGAACGGCTACATAAATTAATGACTATGAGGTAGAAGTCCTAAACTTACAACGAGTAAATTTTTGTATGCCCAAAATAATTTCCAGGTCTCGATGTTAATAGTCGTAGTAGAATTTATGTATGTAAAACAAATCTGATAAATCTTAGTTTGCTTCTGTCATGAATGTGTTTTTCAGCATGTGATAATGTAACCTGATTTTCTATTATTTGTTACCATGCCCAATCACTGTTCAATATCTGTAGCCTCCCTGTGACGTTAGAGGAGAAAATTTTTCTAATTTCGAAATATTTAGTGACAAGATATGGGATAAAACGAAAAAAAATTCTTTCTAAATACATATTACAAACAAAATGTACTACAGTATACTATATTTTTCTTTTATTTGAGCATTATAAAGTAAAGTCTACACTTGAAGAGAACACTTGTCATAACCATCACAATTTTTTTGCCATAATAATATCTTACGCCTGGCATCACGAGATGATTGCACCATATCTTTCTGGCAGTACCCGTAGTCATTTCTTACCACAGCCACGGGACTAAATGGGAGTGATGATTTTATTTTAATCCGACCACTCGGAGGCACACCTTATGTGTATTTGTTACCTTTAAACTATTTCTTTTTCCCGAGAAAAAGTCGAATCCTTTTAGACTTTTGTCTTTCGCATATCATCATCATCATCATTACAGCCCTTCACAAGTCCACTGCTGAACATAGGCCTCCCCCAAGGTACGCCACAAAG
>DWHP01004188.1:0-12777 GCA_018247895.1 Parnassius honrathi
AACCTACTGTGTTCGTCCGTCGTACCGTCGTCCGTCTTGTAGAATCACGGTGGCGCCAACTAGCTGAATTTAATTTTGTAACATATTCGATTTTCCCACGGGAATTATATGTTCTTCTGCTAAAAAAATCATATGTCACTCTACAGCCACCAAACTATCCCCATACAAAAAATCATGCCATGCCGACGCTCCGTTGCGACGTGAAAGAAGGACAAACTTGTGCAACATATTCGATTTTCCTATGTGTGAAAAGTAGCCTATGTCACTCTACAGCCACCGAACTATCCCAGTACAAAAAATTGTGCCATGCCGACGCTCTGTTGCGACGTGAAAGAAGGACAAACAAACACACTTTCGCATTTATAATATTAAAATTAAGTATGAATTGAATGGATATATCAATTATTATTCTTCTTATATTTGTTTTTAATTTAATATGATTATTTTATAACAGAAAAGTAATGAACAGTAAATCTTTTCTATTAAGTATCGCAATGAGTTTTTAGTCTCTCGCACTGCTTCAATACTGAACAATGAACTCTAATGATTATTTTTAATTGCCTTTTATTTTCATATCGCTCGCAGAGGAGTTGCCAAGCTTCAGAATAATTTTTGATTGAAACCTCTTAATTGTAAATTACGCGGGCGGCTTCACCTTCCGAGTACTAGCTAAAATAGTAAAATTTATTAATATTTTTAATTTTTGAATTCTCGTGAACTAAATAACTAAAGGTTTCTTCAAATTCCAACCACTTATGAGTAGTTCCATCAAATTTCGGTATTTTAATTGGCGGCAATCGAAATTAAAACGTTCACACCCCTTATGATTTTTATAACATTGAGTAGGATGTGTTGAAGTATTGGAATGGCACTCAGAAGTAATTATATTCTCGGTCGATTAATTCGCCTTTAGTAGGTTACGGGCTAGTGCTATATAATAATCAAATTCCTGTCCGAGAACCTTGCGAGCAGATAATTTGTTGGATAATTTAATGCTTTAGTTTGATTTCGTAATTCGTCAAATTCAATGAAACATGTCTATATGGTTGATAATTTCATATATAGTTTGCCAATTTCTAATTCAGAAATATTTTCCAACGCTATAATGGTATTAACGTGAATTTTAAATCTCTATAATATATATAATAGATTTTTAAATCTATGTAAGCGTCCTTTGATGCTACTACGCTTATTGAATAAAACATTTAAACTAATGGAAGTCTCTTCAGTATGACTGAAAGCTGCAATATTCCAGGTTCATGTCGGTCACGTAAAAAAGATTTAACATATCACGCATAAAAACTCTCAAGTGTCTACTTCTAGCACCAGCAACCTTCAGTCTCCAGCCGTCGTCTTGTCTACATCTGTACTCTACCCTCTAGCCTACTAGGAAGTGCTACCGTGCACCGCTCAGGTCCAAGTTTCTTGGTTTGTTTGGTTGTTTTCTTAGAAATTATCGGTCAAACCTAAGTGAACTCTTAACTCTAAGTGTGTCGGATGAAAATGTCGGTCAAGCTAAAAGTGATTTAATAATAAGCAATGCTACTAGTACTCTAGGCTGGCATTTGCTAGTCGCCATCCTTGGATATGTTGCATTTCCAAGTTGAACACTCACCAACAGAATGTTTTACAAAAAGCTCTTATCTTCCACTTTCAAACATTTTGAACGATGCAAGGACTTAAAACCTGATGACCTAGTGCTGATTAAAGAAGACAGTATTCTAACTCCCTGGCACCTTGGTAGAATTATAAAGTTGCTTCACGGCCCCGATGGTGTTCCACAGGTCGCTACAGCTTATGGAACATTGTATAGAGCATCCCTCCCACTTCAGATGACAACGATTCTTATTGAAACCTAACGCTTTCAACGGTCGGGAGGGGTGCTATGCCAAGCATGCCGCCTTTTAATCTACATATATTGCATACAAACCGTATTGCGCCAATACTGCATGCTTCTACATAATGCTTTATATGGTGCCACGATTGGCCGGCCAATTAGAAGACCGGTCAGTACCCAGGTCAGGTCGGTAACTCGCGACTAAAACTCCAACCTGCCTGCATACACCTAATTATTACTGTAAATTGCTGGTACAAAATATATATTTTGTAGCTTTCAATTTTAACCATTAATAGTTCACGAAGCCTGAAAATATATATCAAATAATTAGTTCAGTAGCTACAAAACTTTGTTGCCAACGGTAGCTTAACTTTTCCATAACTTTTTGTTGCATATTCCGTGCAAATAATAATTGCGAAGATCGGAAGCTAAAGCAAAGTCTATTGCCGTTAAATCGGCGGTATATCTATATTTAAATATTCTTAACTACTCTTAGCCAGTAGTTAACTTGTAACCCAACTGATAGTAAGTGGTAATACAACGTGCAAGATAGTGGTAATGTGTAAAGAAGTTTTCTTACTCGCACAACTTCCTTGTGGACTCGACTACCACCAGAAATTTGTCCGGACCGATACGACTTAGGGAACTTCAAGAAAAGAGCCTGCTCCTTTTTAAATGGCTGCCAACGCATCTGCAATGCCCCTGGTGTTGCAGTTGTTCATGGACGGTGGCAACCACTTACCATCAGGTGAGCCGTAAGGACGTTTGCCCACTTTCCTATAAAAAAAAACTGATGACGGAAAAGCGCACTGACTTAGCTAAAACAATATTGATACCACGATTGTAATCGGATGGATGCTAGCAACTTATTCCAGTTCTTCGAACTACGCGTGACGAACGATGTGGCGCACCTTTTGGTTCGAGTGCATGGTTAATCGACCACGTAGAGATGGAGACTGGCTAAGCGTCTGGTTGTCCGATGGTAGAAGGCAAGTGTGTCGAATTAAATGAGGCAATATCTGCGCACACTCTCCGGAATATATGCTATAGGAAACTGAAAATCGTGCTACTTTGCCTGTGAGATTTATTAACCAGATTCGAGTCACCAATAACCCTCTTAGCCTGATTTTGCTTTGAGTCCAAAGCTGCTAGACAGAAAAGTTCCTACTGCTGCTATATTTTCTTAACAACGTACAGGTTTAAAGTCTTAAAAATCATCGTTACATTATTCTTGATTAACATTTGATTAAAGCATGGGATGATTGGATACGCTGTGCAGTGGCAGTTAAGAATATCCGCTATCCCACATCTTTCCGTTGGTATCGTAAGTGACATCAGGGGTCAACAGGCAGGAGATAGGCATCAGCATCTTCCTGATAATAGTAATAGTGCAAAAAAAACTGTGATTGCCAACCCGTTGGGCCAAGCGTGGCAACTATGGCAAATGAAAGTTACGAAGAGATGGACCCCAGTTCCAGGCGGCCTCGCTATTCCTAGCTACGGTGGTGACCATGGTAATTGCAGGGCAAGGGGTGTTAATAATATCCGGCCTGCCAACTCATAACGCATGCACCCTCAGGACTGGCGAGAATATCTAGAAGAAGAGACAGACAAGTTGCGCTGGGATATTACAGGATTATCTGAGGTCCGAAGGAAGGGAGAGGACACGGTAACTATCTCGAATCCGGAAACCTGTTCTATTACTGTGAAGGCGACCATGTGTTCCAAGGTGTCGGATTTATCGTCCACAAATCTCTCGTTAACAACGTTGTAAAAATTTTGTGTGTGTCGACGAGGATTGCTTACCTTGTACTCAGAATCACCAAACGGTATTCGATGAAGGCCCAAGGACAAAGGCTGTGGGAAAGATGAAGCAAATGTATGAAGATATCTCTAAAGCCACGTGTACCTCGAAAACCCACTACGCGGTGTTAATGGTAGACTTCAATGCAAAACTAGGCATAAGACAGAACGGCGAATTGAAAATAGGGAAATTTGAAATAGGGCAACAGAACCCAAGGGGCTGGCAGCTGGCCGACTTCGTGGAGAAAGAAGGACTCTTTATGATAAATTATTTCTTCCAGAAGATTCACGTTATCGTTAAAGCCACACGCAAGTGTTAGTAACGATTCACGATGAACGGTGCTACAGTCCCTTCAAGTGTCAAGTTGACTGTCGGTATATCAAAGTGCGGAAGTGTTTGTACAGTAGAGCTGCGATGGCTATCCGAGTACACACCAGATTACGAAACGTATTCAACTGCAGAGAGTGTAAAACAAGGTGATGTTGTATCCCCGAAACTCTTCACTACTGCTTTGAAAGATGTTTTCAAGCTACTAGATTGGAAAGGATAGGGTATCAATGTCGAGTACATCACTCACTTTCGCCTTTCCGACGATATAGTGGAATGATCGCGTATCGTCTTATGGCAGAATCGCTGGAGGACCTAAGAGCGACCACTATACTCATTGACCTCAATAGTGTCTCCCAACGGATAGGTCATAAGATGAACATGGACAAAACAAAGATAAGTTATAACGTCCATATCACGCCTATGTCGGTAGTTGTTGGGAGCACTATGCTCAAAGTTGTTGACGATAATGTTAACCTGGGACAAATAATCCGACTAGGTAAATCCAACTTCGACTAAGAGGTCAACCAACGGATTAAACTCGGCTGGGTAGCGTTCGAGAAATTACGACACATATTTTCGCCAGGTATACCTCAAAACCTAAAAACGAAATTATACACTGGCCAGTTCGTGTTGCCAGTGATGACTTATGGATCTGAGACATCAAAGGATTAGAAAGCTGAAGTGGCAATGGGCCGGCCTTATAGCTTGAAGAACCAAAAACCAATGGGGAAAAAAGGTTCTCGATTGGCAGCCTCATCATCATTACAGCCCTTAACAAGTCCACTGCTGAACATATGCCTCCTCCGAGTAATGCCACAAACTAATTGTTCCATAACCATCTCAAAAATGAGAAAAGATCTGTTCCCAGCAGTGGGAAAATAAATTGAAGATCTATGTGATGGCAGCCTCATACCGGTAGGCAAAGTGTATGGCGACCCGCCACTTGATGGAGTGACGACCTGGTAAGACATGCACGAAGTCGATGGATGCAGGTGGCTCAGGACCATTCTTGCAGCATTCCTTTGTGGAGGCCCATGTTTAGCAGTGGACTTGTGAAGGGATGTAATGATGATGATGATGAAAGATAGAATACGATACAATTAAAACTGATTTTCTGAGAAAATAGTTTTTATTTACGTGGTAGATCCATACTGCTCTATGTTATGTTTGTAGCACGAATGTATCGACTTGACCGGGGAAGGACCACGCTCACACATAATGCCAACAAAATGCGTTTGTGTTACGTATGGTGAGTGTACAAATACGGAGACCCTTTTTTTACTGGAAACGAGGCATTGCATCCTAATCGTCAGGGGTGACAACGCGTACTCATTTAGATTTTTAATCAAGGATAGCTGTAAATGTCTATGAGCTACAGCTTCCACTTACCAACAGGTGAACTGTATGTTCGGTTTTCACTCTCACTCACACACGCATATATACGTATATATATGTGTGTGTGAGTGAGAGTGAAAACCGTTAACGTTACCCGTACCGAACCGTTAACCGTAAACGTTACATACATTATAATAGTAGTTACACACACACTACTATAATAATGTATGTAACGTTTTAAAAACGTAAAAACATGAGGCAATTTATTGTATACCGATATTGACTTCGAACGCCATGATGTTGAACAAAGCTTTTTGAGGGCCTGCTCCTTGATGTAATACGTCTAATTATACACTGCGGCTTTGTTCTCCGCCTGTGAGGGCTTATCGCAGCTTAACATAGAATACACGACTGTACTGTGGACGAGAATGTGCCGCTAATTACTTTAATATTTTTTACCTCAGTTAAAGAGTTCTAGATGTATATTTCAGAACGTTATACTGTGGTTAATATTAGCCAGAGGAACAATATTTTGTTTTAATTAGTGACAAATGAATTAACAGTTCATCCGATGTTACGTAGATAGTGTGCACATAAACACCTGCAACCAACCTCAAACAAAGAAGGTTACAAATGCGTTGCCACTTCTTAGTATTAAGACGGAATGCCTGAAAGCCCATTAATATACTGGGGGACTATATCTATCTTCCCGTTACTTGATGAATAAAATATTTTGAGAACACGTAAACTCCGTGTAGTGGCCGTGTAATACAAATAAAAATAAAACTGCGTGTGCCATCCCGACTGCCAAGTTTGGCAACGTGGCAAAATTCCCTCTTATGTGACTATCTATGGCCGAGGCGCATGTTGAGCAATGGACTTTTGTAGGCTGTAACGGATGAATGGCGTGTAGTAAAATTCACCAACATACACTAGAGCCTCTCGACAAACTAATTGTTCCTTGCTTCCAGCAGTGGGAAAATAAATTTAAGATCTATGTAGGCTGTAATCTTAGACAAACGTAAAACAATATTTCAAGAGACGCCGAAGTGCCGCTACCACTCAACTTTTTTCAGGCATTCCGCACAAATCCTTTTTCTTTAGTCATTATCAGCTAGCACAAAAATGCGCCTAAGATAATGTTCTTAGTTGCAAATGATTTTAAACGCATTTTATGTATATGAGCATCAGTGCGTTCTCTTAATAATTTGGCGTTACTTATAATGTCTGTGCACCTGTTTATACTTATATTAAATTCAGTCTACCGTTCATTGTCTGTAAATTTATTTACTTATTTGTTTATTAAAAATTACAACTGTCATGACCGAAGTTACCTAATACTATACTACGATAGTGATACGATAGTGTAATACAATAGTGTAGTTCATTTTATGCTTAACAAAGATGTTTTCATTAACTGTAAGGAATTGTAAACTGGCCTATCCCATTTAATTCAATCAAGGTACAACAGAGTAGGTTAATATCTACATATATGAATTCGTAACGTTCGCGTAAAGGCACCTTGTAAATTCTAGTCTAGTAAATTTTTACAGCAGCTGCAGCTGCCATTTTCATACCTACCCGTCTGGTTCACACAGCTCAATCCACCGCAATATGTCAATATTATATATTCCTCCTCTACGCCTTTTTAAAATTGAGGTTGTTTATGTTATTATAAAATGTTTAAATGTGAAATCAAACAGTCTCGTCTAACTCTCAACTCATTGTAGCCAACCATAACTGGAATAAATAAAGGTGGGTACATCAATAGTATATAGGCTACACCCATAATAGAGCATATCCAATAAGCTTATCTCTTCACAATTTATCGATGGTGGCTACTAAGTGAAGTACGCTCTTATATCATTAGTTTTACATCAGGCAAGAATAGGTTAGAAAGAGAAAATGCCTCCTCTGTGTTAGTGACATGAGACACTGTAGTTATTACGTGCACAGTCGATGTACTATTAAAGAGCACTAACTATAATTATTAAAATAATTACATGAGGGTATTATTTTAATTATATTTATATTTGCCACGCTAGACAAGCCGATTGGCAATCGTAGTTTTTATTGGATGTTCCGGGCAAATTCTGCCAATTTACTGGATTGAACTGATTTTTACAGGTTCATCATTTAAGGATCTAGGAAGGTAAATAAATGTGTATATGAGATATAGTAAAAATAAATAGCATATTATGGTGTATGGTAGAAAACTGTTATGGTAAGATACAATGGACCCGAAGAAATGGGAGCTCGAGGAGCAGGGGTCGCATTCCCTTGTACCGGCTTGCGTATATATTTTAACTCTTTTTTTTCTCAAAATATTAGTGTAATAGCTCATACTAATTCTACACAAGAGAAATGTTTTCTTACGACAGAGAAGATACGTTAATTTATATCATAATAAAACTATTAATTCTATTATGACCGAGATTTCGAGAGGCTGTTTCCAATGCAAAATGGTAAATAATTTGATTTGTTTCCGCTTGAGAAATATCGAGTTACTTGCAGTACTTAACGTCAAAACGTCATAGTTATAATATAAAATAAATACTAAATACAAATTTTTCTAGCCCTAATAATATCAATTGAAGAGGAATTTATTTATTTGAAATAGTAATATATTTATAAGTGTAAAATGCATAATATACATTTTTTACATTGGTGTTATAAAGTTATCGAAAGTATTAATGGATAAAATAAATATTTAAAAATGTTTAAAATACGAATACGAATCGAACGTTATTTTATAAGTAACAAATCCAAACATAATGCTTATAAAATTATACTATAAATAGGAACGTGCTTCGATGTTGACCAAAATATTTATACTTTATGAAGTGTGGCTATACACGCTATGTGGTAATGCTTTAATAATTTTGTATCTCCAAAAAACTGTTCCTTCGAGTTTCAATAGAACCTGTTAAATTATTCAGATCCCTGTCCAAACTTTGAACAAAATCGCTGGGATTAAACTTTTTCAAAGCATCATACTCGATTGCACATTGGTTTAATGAGACAGCGACCGTTAGGTGGGGAACGCAGCCCGCACACCTTTACACATACAGACATACACAACATCTCTCCACCTTATAGCTAACATAATATACAAAATTAATAGTACATATAAAAATAGAGAAACATTTTCCAAGCTATGACAACATAGATCACGTAGGGAAACGTAAGCCTCCATCCAGGTATTCTCATGTTCCTATGTCGGCGTAGAGAATATCAGACTTAGAACGGAGTCTTCGGGCACTCGCTCATTAGCGCCCTTACCAGGTCTGGTTCCATTTTGTGCTTTTCTTTCCCTCCAACGTCAGCTGTGATTCCAGGCTGGGCTCCGTAACCAGAAGCAGTTATATTGTGGTACATATATTCTATACATTACGTTTCCAATTTTTTTGTCACTATGCCTTCGATGCAACAGAATTTTTTATTGTCTATATATGTCGTTAGCCACACTTTTTCATTAATTTTTAATTCCGGTCCTTTTGTCCTTTTATAATTACGGGCCTGTAAGAACTGATTATGTTCCACTGTTTTAACGAGTTCTGTGGACGCAGGAGACGACGCGTACGGGTTTAATAAATCTAGCTGTGAACGAACGCGCGCCCGTAGACGAGTTTTGCTGGTGACTTGTTCGCGGTACTATTTTTAGAGTTCCTATAGTCAAATAAAAATTTTAATATTTTTTCTTGAATTATTTTTTTATTTGTGCTCTGTAAAATAATACCCTTAAGGCCCCTTTTAACAATTTTAACAAAACTTTCTGCTTGTCCGTTACTACTTGGATGATAAACCGGGATAGTATGTGTTTTATACCGTTCTGTTTTGTACACAAAAACTCCTAAACTCCTGAGTCGAGAAAGAGGTCCCATTGTCACTCACCAACTTATGAGGTACTCCGAAACGGAACGTAAAATCGTATAATCTATTAATTACAGCTTTGGAATTATAAGAATTATTCATATTGTAACATTCAACCCATTAACTGTAAGCGTCTACAATAATAAAATGCGTAGAATCTTTAAATGGACCTAGGAAGTCAAGATGGAGCTGATGAAATGGATGCGGTGGCAAGGGCCAGGGAGGGAGGGGTGCGTGCGGCGGCGCGGGCCGCAGCGCTTCGCAAACGCTACAAGCGCCTGCCAGATGCTTCAACTCCGTATTCACCCCGGGTAACCATAAACGCTTACGTGCCTCCGCTTTCATTTTGACCACTCCGAAATGAGAACTATGCAACTCCTTACATATCAACGCTTACTACTAATAGTACTAGTAGTAGTAGTAGACCGCACATTAAGACACCGTTTTCAAAAGATACGTAGGTCGCTCAATAAGTTTTGAGATGTTCGAAATTTAAAACGGAACGTATCCATTTTGTATGTTTCTAAAAAGCAAATTTATTTAAAAATAGAACTCCATAAGCCAATTGCTCAATATTAAAAAATAAAGTTCTATTAATTTTCCTGCAACGCCTCCTGCGCTTTTCATTTAAAACGATGGGTCTTAACCGTGAACATTTACGCGCTATGATCTATTATGACTTTAAATTTGGTTTAACCAAACAATTAAGTTTACAACGGCTACAATCAGCATTAGGGGACTCAGCTCTATCACGCGCAACAATTTTTAGGTGGTTTGCTGAATTCAAAAGGGATAAAATTAACCTTAAAGTTGACCAAAGTACCGGGGCTCCGCAAACAGCAGTAACGGCAGAATATGTATGGACTACTGAAGTCACCCGCCTTACAGCTCTGACTAAGCTCCTTGTGATTTCTTTTTGTTCCCGAGTAAAAGAAAAAATAAAAGGCGAGTTTTATTCAAGCGCCGAAGAAGCCATGGCTGCCTACGAAGAAGCGATTTCCGACCTGTCAGATCAAGACCGGTAAAAGTGTTGTCAGAGTTGGTTTAGGCGAATGGAACTTTGTATAAAGTTTTAAAATGAATATTAATAGTATCTAGAATACTTTTTGTATATTTCAAATCTTATTGAGTATCCCATTTAGTTGATATCTACAATTGTAAAAGGATTTTAAGTCTAAATCATTATTTTTCTTGGCCACCCTTGTAAAACGTAGTGCTTAACGCGAGAACCGCGTCGTTGCTCATCTTGCGCTGTGAATCCCTCAGCGTCACCGGCATACCACTCTCGATTACGAAATTTACATAGGTAGCGATATTTTTGCACTACACTACTAGCGAACGTCATCGTGGACTCGAGGCGCGATATGGGCGCAGGGGGACAAGCTTTTGGACAAGTAATCCGCGCTGTTACGTTTGCTACTGATATATTCGATTTTGTAATTAAAGGCCGCCCGAAACATGGCATAACGCTGTAGTCGGTTGGCGGACACCTCAGGAATACCTTTATGAGGCCCGAATATAGTCAGTACGGGCTTATAGTCCGTTCGTACCGTAAAAGGCGTGGATCGACCGTACAAATACTGATGAAAACGTCTTACCCCATAAATAATGGCCGTTGACTCGTTCTGTATTTGAGCGTAATTCCTTTCATCAGTTGTAAGCATTTGCAAGGCGTAAGATATGGGTCTTTCTAATCGGTCGGATATCTAAGACAATACCGCCTCTAACCCTGTTGGAGACGCGTCAACTGTTAATATTAATTTGGCATTCGGATTAAAGTGGGTTAAAATGTTGTCACTAGCGTGAACTTTTTTATTTTCTTAAACCCATCGTCACGTACAGAAGTCCACTCCCATTTAGATTTTTTATTTAATAAATTGTAGAGGGGACTTAGTATAGACGATGCGTTCGGCCCGAAGTACGATAATAATTTGCTAAACCAAGGAAACACTGCAATTGTAACACATATTCGGCTTAGGCCCTTTGTGAATGGCTTATACCTTCTCTGGCGATTTCCCAACCACAGTTTTATTTATCACGTGATCCAGATAAGAAATCTCATCTTTAAAAACACCCACTTATTCATTTGAACAGTCAATCCCGCGTTGTCCAAACCCCGTAAAACAGCCATAAGCCTTTGTTCATGTTGAACTTTGCTGATGCCCGTAATTAGGATGTCATCCAGCAAATCAATCCCAGCTAGCAAACATTCCATCGCACGCTGAAAGACTGATGGAGCAGATGCCAGACCAAGGAACAACCGAGTGAAGTTAAAAAGACCGCGATGTGTATTTATACATGTGGTTTTCTGTGATTTCTCGCTTAAGACGAACTGATATATAGATGCCATAGATGAACCAATTTAACTAAATTGTACGCCATCGTGTAATTTTGCCAATAAATTGCTTATGTGGGTAAAGGATACTGGTTTGCTATTAATTGTTCATTAATAGTAACCGATTAATCGGCACACAAACGGATGCTATCATCCTTTTTCAATAAAAGCACTATTGGCGAAGCAGGTCTAAGTACTCGAGGGGTATTAAAATGCCTAACGCCAAGAAATGATCTATCTCTTTGTCTATTTTTTCCTTTAGGGCATATGGTACGGATCTAGCCCTGAAAAAGATAAGTTTTGGGTCCGGTTTTAAATTTAAATCAACGGTATACTTATTAAATGACCCAAGCTTACTAGAATAGGAAGGATAAGGAAAGATAAGGAATTTTGAGCATACTTTTTAATTTAATTACTTTACTATTATTTCTTGGCAATCACCTTGCTCTTGCGCGTATACCACTTGCACACGCTGAGATCAGCCACTGACGACTGGCTGCGCACGCGCGAGTTCTAAGTTAAAAACACGAATGAAGTCCCTGCCCAGGAGCAACGGTCCGCCATTGCGCACTACACACACTTTGAGTATGCGAGATCCCACTATACTCTAGATGGTTTCTACGTGTTCGCCCGTATAACTTTATATGTAGCTTTTTGTTGGTTGCTGACAATGGCAAATAATTAAATTTAGAAATATAAGTTTTTTCCGAAATTACACTTACTGCCGAACCGCTGTCTATTTCGAACTGTAAAGAAAGACCATTTATCATAACGTGTACCGTCATCGGTTTCCCTTTCAAACACCGAATATTGTAAAAATACTCACCGTCGTCGTCTCCTTAGACCACAGTACCTTCCTCGACGTATTTTATTCTATCATCATACGCGCACATTTTTCGTAAATTACCTTTCCTATTACACTTTTTACACTTGAGATTTTTATAACCTCAAGTGTCAAAAGTCATCTTCTCTGTAGTATTCTCTTTAATCCTTCTTATTTTGAGTTTCTTCGTGATTCCCATTCGCGTAACCTGAGATCAGCCGACAGCTTGAAATTTAATATGCCACTACACAGTAGTAAATTTATGAACAAGTCTTTTACTGTACATGCCGTTCGTTTATGGAATGAACTCCCATTGGCAGTTAAATGCGCTCCATCCCTACCGGTATTTAAAAAACTAGTAAAGAACCATTACCTTGCACTTTGAATTGTACCTCGCTACAACACCAGCCATTAATTATTATAATATATATGTAGTATAC
>DWHP01004189.1:0-12777 GCA_018247895.1 Parnassius honrathi
CTATATGGATGATAATGAAATTATTAATTATATTATATAATATCATATAATTAATTAAATGAAAAGAGTACGAGAAAGGATTTTATGTCATATCATGTGATACCTTGATATTTAACTGAGTTAGAGGAGTTAACACTTGGTGTATTTTACTTGACATTGATCTTGACGGTTAAGCACCGAGCACTGTGCATCGTACATATAGCACCGAGTAGTAGCGATGTAAGAATATCTACTACCCCACATTGGGCTGATGATGCTACCTACCTTCTTGTTTATTTACTTCTGTCACCTTTTAAAACACCTCCGGATAAATAAAAACAATCAAAATAAATAAACTACGATTACCAACCCGCCCGTCAAGCGTGGCAACTTTTTTTTATAGGATGGGGTGACAAACGAGCACACAATCCACCTGATGGTAAGTGGTTGCTGTGGCCCGTAAGCATCTACATCTATCCTCAATTACGAATCAGAATGCAGATGCGTAGTCCCCCGTGAGGACCAAGATGGAATGCCCTGTTTAAGAAACAGTAGAAAATATCCTCCCTACGAGGTTATCTATGAAGGGGAGCCAATGTTCAGTATTATTCTTTTGATAGGTTGTGATTATAATGATTCAGGTAATAGTGTTGAGACAGGCTTGTCTTTAAATATAACCTTATTAAAATTACTTCGATTAAATTACGTCGGTAGGTGATTTAAATAATAACAAAACTGACTACTTTTTTTTACTGACTAGTGACGTGTATTATGTAGATTCGAATTCACGTTTCAGCCAAGAATTGTAAAGAAAACACAATCGTAATCTTTATTGCAACCCGATTGTAACATAAGATGTGACGTTTTAAAAAAAACAGTTCGCATTTGAACCCGGTTTACGCGTAGCAATTATAAAATATTAAATTACATTATTAGATTACATATATAAGGTTACATTTTTTTTATAGAAAAGAGGGCAAACGAGCATACGGTTCACCTGATGTTAAGTGACTACCGCCGCCCATAAACAACCGCAACACCAGGGGTAGGTAAGCTCCTTTCTTGAAGGCCCCTAGGTCGTATCAATCCGGAAAAATCGCCGGTGGTAAACTATTTCACAGAGAGCCAATCATCCAGACGGTGTGGATGGTATCGGGACACACGTGGTATATGCTAAAATGCAAAGAGATGCAACATCTCTTCGCAGTGCCAGTGAATCGACCCGATCAGAAAGCACTCGGTCGTCGACGATTCGAGCCGCTCTGCTCTGGATGCGGTCAAGTGGAAGGAGCTGGCACTGGGGAGCCCCAGCCGAGAGATGGGAACAGTATTCCACGTGCGGCCGAACCTGCACCTTGTAGTAGTAGTTGTATCATCGTCATCGTCATTACAGCCCTTCACAAGTACACTGCTGAACATAGGCCTCCCCCAAGGAATGCCACAAAGCACGGCCCTAAGCCACCTGCATCCATCGACTTCCTGCATGTCTTACCAGGTCGTCACTCCATCTAGTGGGGGGTCACCCTATACTACGCCCACCAGTAAGAGGCTGCCGCTCGAGAACCTTTTTTCCCCATCGGTTGTTGGTTCTTCGAGCTATATAGTCTGCCCATTGCCACTTCAGCTTACTAATTTGTTGGGCTATGTCGGTTACTCTGATTCTACTGCGGATATGCTCATTTCTAAGTTTATAACGCAGAGAAACCCCAAGAGTAGCCCTCTCCATAGCTCGCTAAGCGACCTTGAGCCTTGATGTTGCCATAATGATAACACATTTGTTGTGATGTACATATTGTAGATTAATATAAAAATGTATCTTTCTTTTAAAAATACGTCTGCTGCAATACATTATATCATATTCTTCTTCTTCGTCAATCCGTTAAAGTCGTGGACCTCAACCTTCTTAGATAGAAATTAATCTTATACCGCCAACGGAGGACATATTTACTGGCATTTCTTCTAGTCACATCTTATAACACTCATGGAACAAATTGGGTTGGTGGACACCGACAAAAACGGAAACAAAAACTTTTTTATTCAATATAGATTATAAATAATGCTTATTGAAAGTCTCTCTCTCTCTCTCTCTTTTGTTTAATTACCATTGGTTCGGCAAAATCCTTTGTCCTGTGAAGTAACTAGAGGGACTTTTTTATAGGGTGACAAACGAGCACACAGTCTATCTGATGGTAAGTGGTTCATGTGGCCCATAGACATCTACATCTATCCTCCATTACGTATCAAAATGCAGATGCGTTGTCACCCGTGAGGACTAATATGAAATGCCTCGATTCCAGTAAAAAGGGTCTTCGGTTCTTTACACTAACTATACGAAACACAGCAGCACCAAGCTACTATTTTACGCCGGCACTCAGTGAGAGCGTGGTCCCTCCCCGATCGAGCCGACCCGTTTGTGCTACAATTATACTGTTTATATAACTGCAGCATTGCTCTACCACGTAATAAACAATCAGAACTTTTTTATAAGAGTCAGCTTACAATGTAGGTTACACAATTAATCAACAAAAAACGGCTTGGTAGCGTTTACCTCATTCCCAGTTATTATCATCCATAAATTCCTTAATATTATAATAACCCTACCTATAAATATATTTAATGAATAAATGTTAATACAAGCTTAGTTTAATAAAGTTTAGGAACTCTGAGAAGGTCAAATATTCAACACACGGAGTATTTACTTAATTTTCATTTCATATGTTTCGACATTAATTATCCGTATGTAGAAAGATACGTAGGAGTATATCTTTTTTTTTAATTTCATAGACTGATTTTAACTAAGTTCTATGGAATAAAAAACAACTTTCCAGTAAAATAGATTTTTAATTTCGTGTATATTTTAAAGTTTAATGTAATATTTTGTCTTTGTTTATCAGATGGCGTAAAACTTTCGAAACAAAATGGCAGCGGTGTCAACTACCGTGCATCTACAAGATACAAGAATAAAGATTCAGGATCACAGTGATGAGGAACATGAACCCTATTCACCAAATACAAGGGACACCATTAGCCCTGAATATCAAGAAGAAGACAAGCCTGAAGAGAGATCTATACACACGTCATCTTTTTCTATACATAACGTTTTGAAAAAGGAACGAGATACAAGTAGTCCGGAAAACGTATTTTCAACCGATAAATTATTGCAAAATACCCCAAATTTTGATGATAATCAAAATTCAAGGACATCAGAGAGCGTCAGTCCAAGGCCAGATGATGAAGATAATCAAGTCAATGAGTATAGGGCAGAAATAAGTGTGGATGATGAAAACTCCTGTTGTAGTGATGACACTGTTCTATCAGTTGGAAATGAGGCTCCTGTATCTATCTTTCAGGATAACGAAAATAATAGTTCAGAAGCCGCACCGGGTCTATCGTCCTTTAAGCATATTCAAACGCATTTGAATGCGATCTCGCAACTGAGTCAGAATCTTAACGTCAATCAACCTTTACTCCTACGGCCCAGCCCGATCACACCAAATCCTTTAATGTTCCTAAATCAACCGTTGTTGTTTCAAAACCCGCTGAATCAAGTGGAGCTGAAATCTGGAGTGATGCCGAGTCGGTTGTCGATTCCGCAAAATAATTTAAATCTTAATCCTCAGCATTACGGATTAAATTTCGGCATGAGAATGAAAAACCAGCCCCAGGAGCAGCGACATAGTAGAAGCGACGAGAACAGACGAGCTAATTACCTTACACCAAAATCTCCCGAAAACGAGTCAGAAAGGGATTTCATAAATCAAAATTGCTTAAAATTTAGTATAGATAACATTTTGAAAGCAGATTTTGGGAGGCGGATTACGGATCCGCTCACTAAGCGAAAGAATTTAAAGACGAAGTCATTTGAGGCTAAAGTTCCAGTCAATGAGGTCCCATTGCCACCTAAGCCAGATGTGCTTGAGGCTAGAGTGCCGGAAGTTAAGCCTGGTGATAAAGGTGCTATCGATCTTTCCAAAAGCGATGACGGTTCGAGTAACCACAGTAGTACTACAAGTAAGTTTTTTTTTTAAGTTTTTGCATACTAGAGTTAGAAAACATAATTTTCATAGAAAAATAAAACATAGTCGTGTATTTTACGTATACGATAATTTTTTATTTTATTTTGGAAGCTACAAAATTAATTAATAATTTTATGGCCCGAGATTAAC
Organism: Parnassius honrathi; assembly: GCA_018247895.1. Lineage (NCBI taxonomy): Eukaryota > Metazoa > Arthropoda > Insecta > Lepidoptera > Papilionidae > Parnassius > Parnassius honrathi. The sequence goes on from DWHP01004189.1 coordinate 4,146, forward strand.
TAGTAATTTTTATAGCTCCATTTCTGTTTATCTATAGTGAGCATATACCTGTACTCGAATACAGAATATATGTTATGTTGAATACGTGGTAGAGCTATGTTGCAGTTATGTTAGTAGTATACTTGTAGTACGGAATACGAATGGGTCGGCTCGACCGGGGAAGGCCCCCCGCTCTCACAGATTACCAGCGTAAAATAGCAGCATAATGCTGCTGTGTTTCGTATGGTGAGTGTAGAGAACCGGAGACCCTTTTTACTGGAATCGAGGCATTCCCATCTTAGTCCTCAGGGGTGACAACGCATTTGCATTTTGATCCTTAGTTGAGGATAAATATCTATGGGCCAGAACAACCACCTACCATCAGGTGGACTGTGTGCTCGTTTGTCACCCAATGATATAAAAAAAAACAATAGTCTTATTTCGGTTTAGTATTTAAACGATCTGGGAGAGCCTGGATGAACGCATTTAAACTTTAAAACGTTTACTGATAAGTATTTAAAATAAGAAGGTACATATAACATTCAATGCAATGAATATTCGTCTCGAAATTACCGCGGACGCACATGTAATTTTTGCTTTATTTGTGTGTTTATTAGGCATATGAGTAATTTGAAAAAAAAAATGAAATTAAAAGACAATTGTATATTTAGCTATTTTGATAACATTAATTATAGTTACATCATATATGTCCCACAGCTGGGCACAGGCCTCCCTTCATTTCTGAGAGGGTTTTAGGGCAAGGAAGTGTCCGCCGCGCTGCGCCAATACGTGTTGGCGAACTTCACATGTCGTCGAAATATATATTTATTTCTTATTTCTCAGACATGCAAGTTTCCCCACGATGTTTTCTTTTACCGCCGAGGACGAGGTAAATCAGTACTTAATATTGCAATTAACAATTTCATTGGTGCCGGCGTTTAGTTTAGTTCAATTTTAAATAAATCTTTAAAATGCAATAATGCACGCAATCATTTCTTTTGTAATGTAGTAATTTCAAATAATAGCCCACATTACCAACAGAATGACGTTTTTTAAAGATAGATTTGCCATTTTATCGGTGCCGGCCCGCGCGGCGTCACCGAAATCCTAAACTACAATTTTCGTTGCTTATTTACCACGTAATCAACCGTGGAAGAACTTTGCTGGGATTGCATGTCTAATAAATAAAGAAATTATTTCGGAGTCATGTTAAGTTCGATAACTCAAATAACAAGTGGTAAAATTAAACATTTTGGACAACCGACGTCAATATAAATAAAATGAGAACATCATCAATGTAGTCAAAGTCAATAAACTATGCATCATTAAGGATAACTCAAAAACAAACGGTTCTCTTCCTTTTCGGAAAGTTTGTAAAAGTTGTAAAAGTTTGGAAAAGTTTGGAAGTAGGTTAATAAATAGCTTACTGGAGCAGCGTGACAAATACTATTGTTCAATAACCAACCTCGCCTTGTATGATGCTGTAGTACTTAGACATCTACATCTATCCTCGATTACGAATCAAAATGCAGATATGACCAAGATGGTACGCCACAATTCCAGTAAAAAGGGTCTCCAGTTCTCTTTACTCAGCATACGAAACAAACCAGGCAGCACCATCAGGCGGACTGTGTGCTTGTTATCCATATTCTATTTAAAAAAAATTATTTAGTAGAATGTGCTCGTTTGTCGCTGTTACCTGAAAAAACTGTAGGTATTTGTTTAAATTTCATAATTCTTCCTAAACAATTCTGGTTGTTTTTGCCTTTTGAAAAAATCATTCATCATCAGCCCACCCGATGGTAACTGGATGTTGTGGCCCATAGACATCCACATTTATCCTCAACTAAGGATCAAAATGCTAACGCGTTGTCACCCCTAAGGATTAAGATGGAATGCCTTGATTCCAGTAAAAACGGTCTCCGGTTCTCTACACTCACCATACGAAACACAGCAGCATTACGCAGCTATTTTTCGCTGGTATTCTGTGAGAGCGTGTTCCTGCAACGGTCGAGTAGACCCATTCGTGCTACAACTATAATATAGCTGTAACGTGGCTCTACCACGTACCACAAACCACGTTGTGCTTCCAATGTTGTTTCTGTGTATATTGCAATAGGACATCAACATATTTCTTTACGTGAGCCAAATAAAAGTTTCATTATTATAAAAAAATGTTTCTTCATCAGCTTGTCCACAGCTGGACATATGCCTCCCCAATTGAAGGAAGGATTTGCCATCGACACTTAACAGGAAGATTGTCGATCGCAGTACTGTTTCTAGCCTGGGTATGTTACAGTTGGCTTCCACTAATTGCTGATTAATAATTAATTAATATGCAATTTAAGTAATCTTTCTGGCTTTTACTATAGTCGCCTCATACGAAACCCACGGACCGATATGAAACAGTGGATTTCTTTACGTCGCTACCACACGCCCAAAAAATGCTAGTCATATTCTTAGACCCCGGGCGCGCTACCGACAAAGATTCGTGTATAGGAACACCATACCCAACACCCGACGTTCAAGGACGACATAAATATCAGTATCAATAATCCACATCATCATCGTCATCATCATCAGGCATCATGAAAATGGTCATCTGTCCTCCTTTAAATAGATTACGTCCTGGAAGGCCCTGAGTCCGATAAAATAGTAAAATCCAAATGACTAACCGCACAAACGCAGAATATACATTTATACATATATTTTATCCGGCGCCACGCCGCGCCGATCTGTCTGGGTCGATACCCTTTTCTGTAGCGGGACTTTTCAGACAAAGTTGGACCTAAATATCGGGCCAAGGCTAACTCTTAACAAATATCTCTTAAACCAAAATATTTAACTAATCAAGTGTTTAAAAATGTTTATGAATAAGGGGTAACTCTTTCGTTTTAATGAGTCATTAAAGATCAAAAATTAAGCAGGTTTATAGGATGCAATGTGTCCACTCCGACACGTTACATTATTGCATATAAATGTCATCACCAACTGGGATTGTTACTTGGAACCTGCAGAGAAATAGCCAGGCGCTCTGACTACTACGACACACGGCTATCACATCCAAATTAACAAAATTACCATAATTAAAAATACCTAATAGTATCTACCTTACCTGTGTATACACTAAAGGCACACTTATAGTATCATAATTGAGCAGTAATCCAGCTTGACCTCTAAATTTGTTTAATTCATCTATGATCGTTTTCACCGCGAAGTCATCCCTTATCCTTCCTTCCTTTCGAGCTCTCGTCACTATACTTGTCGCCCACACAATGGGTAACCTAAAATGTTCAAAAGAGTAAATAAGCATTATCATCAAAGTATTAAATGTATCATTTCATTTGTATTATTACTCTGTCCGAATTACGTCTTTAACGCATTGCAGAAATAGGTCATGAACTCTCATTGATCTCTTTTCGCAGCTTCCACACTACAGTAGAAATTTTTATAATTAATTAATAATGCAATGTCGTAGTAGGTTCACAGTAATATTTCATTTATTTTTTTAACATGCGTATTATATATCCCTCGTATCTATTATTAGTGGTCAGACTAATGCTGGTTGTCTGAGAGTACGTGAATATTAAAGTCGCTTTCTTAGGTTATAACTCCTACCAGAACCTAACAGTTGTCTATGTATTTTACTTATGTCGTGTTCTTAACAAAGCCTCAACAGCAATGCGTAAGTTAGGATAAGCGTGTCTCCGTGTTTGCGCGTTTGTGGTATAAATCATTCTAGCATTCGTACGTTATTCGATTATATTTATATTGTTAGACAGAAGCTACGAGCTCTTAAGTTTCATTAGGTTCTGGGCTATGTACCAAGGTTTCACTGATATCTGATACTCGCTCGATATCGATATAATAATAATGATGATCATTACGTGTCTCAAATCAGTGTCCTCGGGTCTTCAGTACAGATCTTTTTTTCATTTCGTACACGGATTATGTCGTCGTAGTCGAGTAAGGTTTAAGACAAACAAAATATGTAAAAATGTATAAAATAGTATTTTGCAGGTGCTATGTTAAGGTAATTACACTAGAGAGATGTTGTTATTTTATTTAATATCATTTAAGATCGACACAGACTGAGAGTGAATCTTGGCTTACATTTGCCTTGACAGGGGCTGACATTTATTATTAGTTATAACTTATAACGACGACTTACCAATGTTTTGAAGGCTTAGGAAATTTACTATTAAGATTTTCGAGTATTGTTTTTTCATTGTCTAATAGAAGTCCAGCTTCAACTAAATTTTCTAAGGTTGGAAAACGCTTCTTAACACGAGGTGAGATCATAGTTAGCACCATAGTAAGGCAAAGGCAGACATATCGTACAATCGTGCGCCGCATTAGTCGCCCACGTTCATCCTGTAAAAACGTTAAAAATAAACATTACGTAGATTTTAATCACATTATATTTAAAGCGCTGTACATTTCAGGGGGAAGTTTATGGGTTAAGTTCGTCACCCTGTGCATCACCTCTTTCCCCACCTACGAATTGCAAGGGTCCTTTGACTTAAAGGTCCACACTAACCGTTTTTGTGTCATAAAAACAATTATTAAAAAGTTTAAGCCGTGGCAGTGCAGTGGACTACCAAGCAAGAAATCAATACAAAAAATGGAATTTGCCTAGATTACTAAATATCCAGACCAGGGTTGCCACCTTTTTTGAGTAAATAACGTAAATATACTTTTCTTAGCCAAAAAATAAAATACGACAAGTGAAAATAAAGTAGTATTTATTTGGCACGCTATTTTATACTCACAATATTTTTACATTCTATGTCTAAGGTAAGATTATACTCTGTTCCTCTATTTTAACGCTAAAGTGACTGGAATGAATCGCAGACATGCACACAATTTTGTATATAAATTTACAAAATCATTACTACATATTAAAATATTTTGCCTGAATATAATTCGTTCTTTAAGTATTTAAACATTAAAATAAAACCTTGAAATTCATTAAAGTACGGGTGGCGACCCTAATCCAGACCGGAACTATTATTTATCGGATATAGTAATCGGTACTTGTTACATGCATAAAACGAATCCGCTACCAATACCGACGCAGCCAATGTTACTTTTTCCTCGTTTACGAACCGATTATGAAGATGAACTTGAGTTACACCACAAGATACATAATAGATTAAACAATAGTCTAATCTATATTATTAAACAAGTGTGTTTGTTTGTTCAAAATCTTAAATATTCGAAAGTTATTCAGTATGCATGTCACTACAGTCCATCACAAGTCCACTCATGAACACACACATGCCTCATAGATTGCTACATAGTACGGCCCTGAGCCACCTGCATCCATCGACTTCCGGCGTGTTTTATCAGGTCGTCGCAGTATCTAGTGAGAGGTGTCCCAATAGTGCACTTTCCAGCGCAAGGCTGCCATTTGAGAACATTTTTCTCAATTGATTGCAGGTTGCTCGATCTGCTGGGCCACATCAAATACTACTCTTGTTATTCTGTGGACGGTCTTATTACAGATTTTATTCCACAAAGAAATTCAGAGCATAAGACTTTCCATCGCACACTGAGTGACTTTGAACTTCAGCAGCGAACTTCAATGTTTCAGTTCCGTAAGTTATCACTGACAACGCGCACTGGTTTTACAATTTCGTTTTAAAATTCGAAGGATTTTCTACAATAATATTTGTCGCATTTTACTGAACGCAGGGCAGTTCTGCACCGATAGTTTAAAATGTTGCCACAACGTTGCGTTTGCAAAAAAACGCCGTCTATTATACGTAAAACTAACATATTATATTATCTTTTCTATTTTTCCATTTAACCAGATTGAGAAAGAACAAAGCGAGCGTGAATAAAATAACTATGGTAAACGTTATGTAAATATGCACACCGGATATGGCATTTTGACTCTAGGAACCCCGGAAATGTAGCCCCGTTAAAGAAAAATAAAATACACGTTCTATCGCTTCTTCTCTTCGGCTCTGTACTAAAATTTATATTCGATTCGGTAAGTTTGCTAGGAACCAAATTAACTCTACCGCCGCTTTTCGAGAAGGTTTCCTAATAACATCCCCGTGGATTCAAGTGGTATGGTCAGATTATTTCAGCAATTGGGTTCCATTAGTGTTGACACATCGCGTTCGCGCTTCTAATTAACAGCCACACAATAGACAATAGACAATATTAATTAACGCAAAATACGAAGCAAATATACATAGTTATTGCATGACACGTCCTACCACATTAATCATTCAATTTGCATGACATACTAAGGTTACTATTTAGGTGGTAGAGCCACGCTGCAGCTATATTATAGTTGTAGCACAAACGGGCGGCGCGACCGGGGCAGGACCACGCTCTCACAGTTGCTGCTGTTGATGCCGTTGTTTCGTACGGTGAGTGTAGAGGACCGGAAACTCTTTTTACTAGAAAGGGGGCATCCCATCTTGGTCCTCAGGGGTGACAACGCATCTGCATTTTGAATTTTAATCAAGGATAAAATGTAGATGTCTATGGGCCACAGCATCCGCTTACCATCAGGTGAACTGTGTGCTCGCTTGTCACCCTTATTCTATATAAAAAGGTTAGTCTAAACCCACCATCACATATCGTAAGATCCCGCTCTTTTGATAAATATAGTATCTATGTAGGTACATGGTTTGTTGATTCAAGGACGGTGTTTACATTTGATTTACTGTTAACGAACATCTGCTATCTGTCCATGACTATGTTTGCGTTAATCATCTGAATAAAGGACACTATTCCACTTCCAAGAAACGACATAACATAAGTCTTACGTAACACTGATATCACTCGGGACATTATCTCCTATGTAGGCCCAGATAAGAGGTTTTAATAAAATCATTACACATAAATATAAAAAGATCTGTAATAATTACTGTGCTGTAGCGGTGTAAGTATATTCACTACCCCACGTAGTTCCATGGGTGCAAACCTAACTGACAAGCGTGGCAACTACGGCAAATGTCCTACTACCATTTCTGAATAGTCAGCTAGCTAAGTAGTGCTAGAGACACGCTGCAGCTATGTTATGGTTGTAAACTAATGCGTCGGATCGACCGCGGAGGGACCACGATCTCACAGAATACCAGCGTAAAATAACAGCTTAATGCAGCTGTGTTTCATATTTAGAGTGTAGAGAAATGGAGATCCTTTCTTCCTGAAAATGAGGCATTGCATCCTATTTCTTAGGGGTGGCAGGAAACGCATCTGCATTTTGATTCTTTTGAAGGATAAATATAGATGTCTATGGGCCGCAGCTTCCACTTACTATCAGGTGGACTGAGTATTCGTTTGTGATTCATATCCTATAAAAGAGCTACTGCAGGAAACGACAATACTACACCTCATTAATTACCTAACTAATTAACGATCAATCATCTTTAGATATCTAGTTGACTAAAAGCGTAACAAGATTGAATTATTTTTTATTATGTTTACCTAACAGAACTGTTAGAAAAAGAGTTATAATAAACAAACGAACATTTACGAACACTTTTATTTTATAAAATAAATTATACCTCCCTTATAATATACGTATTCGTAAACGTGCACTTCATCTCTGAAAGTTCTTCATCAATTGCTATGAAATTTTGACACAACGTTGCATAACACTTTTTGAACCAGTAGTAAATAATAATATTCCGAGATACAAAATGGTAAAATTGTTACTATAAACTTACTTATAAAAAGAAATTAAATGTGGTAGTTAAATGCCAAGAGGCAACCAGCGCAACTAATTACTTATGAGTAAAGCGAACTGTGTTTCATTAAGATTAGAAATTTTATTGCATCTTTTCTGTTAAGCGGTATGTTTTCTTTAACTTAGTTTACAGCAATGCATTCAATATTAACATTTTCCTGTTTAACCACTGGCAGTGGACTGGTAGCAGTGGATAACGAGAGATTCGAATCCGTGAACTTTTCAACCAAGTATTTATAAACTTATTTAATAATTCCACGTTACGTTAAATTCAGCACAAGTTGAATCCTTTATAATGTTTGATTCTCACTCTATACTATGTGAAAAATCCAGCAGTGAATTTCATACGTGCTGGTGACATGAAGGAAGAGGATGGTAGAAGGCTCGTAAATATCACAGATCTAAGTAAATGGCGAAACAATGGTATCGTAAGCGCAATAGATCTAAGTAAATGGCGAAACAATGGTAACATAAGCGCGATGTGTCTTTACTGTAACCACAAGTTTTTCTATGTGGTAGAGCCATGCTGCAGTTATATTAAAAATATAACTGTAGCACGAATGGAACCACTTACCATCAGGTGGACCGTGTGCTCGTTTGTCACCCTGTCCTATAAAAAAAAAAAGTGCCCGTTCATGACAGTGATTATAATAGATACGCTTAAGAGGATTGTGAAGTGCCGACACGGAGTATGGAGTAAAGAGTAAGGACTCGCCTCATGTGGTGCTGATACGCGGCGCGAGTAGGTATATTCAAAAATGCTATCTGTTTCTTACCGCTTGCTCCGTTTCGCTCACAGAAATCTAAATACACTCGGGGTCAAAAAAATCGCACCTCTGAGTTTGCGCGAAAAATGGCTGTGATGGCTAGAAACGAATTATATTTATATAAATATTGGTATGTTTGAAATGGGTATTTGAATAACTTTACATTATTAAT
>DWHP01004190.1:0-12777 GCA_018247895.1 Parnassius honrathi
CAAATAAAGTTTAATTTAGCCACAAATATTAGTAAATGCTATTAAAAATAGAAAGTTTTAGGATGTTTTTTTTAATTTCATTTGTTTTATGTAATTATTGCGTAATATTGCGTTCATTCATACTGCGAAAAATTTTGCCAACTTTTGAATTTGAGTTTAAATTTACATGTTATTTAAATTTTTTCCTAGAGTTCCTTGTTTATCGCATAATGTGAATTGTTACGGTAAAAAAATTGTGAATGCCAGATCTGAAGGTGGCTCAAGTTGCTAGGGATGTTTCTTTAATTGAAACTGGGCACACCCAGAAACATGTGGTCATAACATTACGAGTATCAAATCTGTGTTACACCAAGTTGTCCAGAGGTATTAGAAGACCAGACAGTATACAACACATGGACGTAAATGGAAAACTGTGGCTGGCCATCACTGGTGATGACCGGTTCAAGGTTACCAGTATGCTTAGAAACCGGAGCTTAACTTACTCCAAGGTAAGAACGAAGCGATGATGGAATGATTAAAGTGTGTAGACTGCCCGATGGAGAGAAAAACGTTAGTTGCAACATCATGGGAAATAAGGCATATGGTGGAGGGTCAGTTATAGTATGGGGAGGTATTTTTACGGGGGCAGGTATGAACTAAGCGTCATTAAGAATGGGTCACTAAGCGGCACGATATGTTTCTTTTATAGGAGATGGATTTATTTTTATTCATGATAATGCACGCTCTCATACTGCGGCTGTAGTTGTCTAATATCTTTGAGACTTTGAAATCAATGCTATGGAGTGGCTAACGACGTGGCACACTCGTCCGAATTTAAACCCTGTAGAGCATATACGGGATAAGCTTGGAAGACAAATTAAGAAAAGAAGTCCTAACCCCGCTAATTTGAGTGATATTAAAAACGCATAGGAAAAATGGAACGCAATCGCTCAAGATTTTATTAGTAATTGGATTAGTTTGCTAAGAAGACTGGAAGCGGTTCGAAAAGCTATAGGGGGTACTGTAAGTACTGATTATAGCCCACATTAAAGCCGTACATTTTTTTCATAAATGCTTAGAAAATCATAAAAAAAATGTATAAAATGTTAAGTACAAAATGTCTCTTTTTTGTAAAATTCTTCTTTTTTTCCTGATTTGGATAACTTTTGTCATATATTTTGATCGTTTATTTTTTCGAAGTTTGCATTTCAACAACAAATAATAAGCATAATCCAAATTAATAAACTTAATTGTCACAACTATCTATGATATTACACGCCTCATAACGCGAAGCGTTATTCGGTAGTGCTTTACTCTCGATATGTGAAGGTGAAAGGTGTTCTTATCTTATAATGCTCTCGCAGAATATCAGCGTAAAATAGTAGCTTGATGCTGCTGTTTCGTATGGTGAGTGTAGAGCACTGGAGACCCTTTTCATTGGAAACGAGGCATCCATCTTAGTCCTCCGGGTGACAACGCATCTGCATTTTGATTGATTGTAATCGAGGTTAGGTTTAGATGTCTATGAGCCACAGCAACCACGTACTATCAGGTGGACTATGTGCTCGTTTGTCACCCTATCCTATAAAAAAACACTCATTAATCCATATTATATTTTCTAAAAAATCATTTCAAATTGCTACTTTGAAAAAAATTACGTGGACGTCCGGATGTTGATTTTGTATATGGTCACAATAACTCCTGGAAAAATGTACTTATCGAGACCGAGTTTTTTTTATAAGTTATTAGTAGTTAATTACATCAACTGGTTGCCTATTTTATATCATTAGCCTAGTGCCTACGCGTAGTTTGTTAATAAAATGATTTTCAACCTTTAAAAGTTTAATTGCTATTAAAAAGCACTAATTTGATTTCTTCGTATTATAAACAGGTTGGATACAATGATATTATGGGAAACCATTCACGGATAAATTGAATCCACTTGGCTTTAAAATATCTGATTATATGGAAGTTTTAAATATCATAGTATATAGAGAGGATATCGATCTATAAACTATGATATTTTTTTGTTATTATGTATTTATAGATTTATATTACGACTGTATACAGTGGTATAGTTTAACTATTCCTAGATTTTTGGTAAGTATCGATATTTTGTAGGTATATATTGTGACTTGTTCTTCCTTGCCATCACCTCGCGCCACGTTTAAGTAGTTATAATGAAAAAAAAAAACTATTTATAGAGCGGCCATTCGTAGATGCGAACTTTTATAGGTTGATGGGTGAATGAACAAAAAAAATGAAAAATGGAAGAATTTTTTTGAGACATATTTCAAAATATTAACCACACTGAGTGTTAAAACTTAAAAGGTTACTAGCGTGTGAAAGCAGAATTATGCGGTTGTATTTCATATATGGAGAGTGCACAGAACCCTATACCTCACCGGAAAATGGGTCATTTTAGTGCTAACGAGGCATGTCATCTTAGTCCTCAGGGCCGACAACGGATCTGCATTTTGATTATTAATCGATAATACATGTCGTTTAGTAACAGCATCCATCTACCGTCAGGAGGACTGCGTGCTCACTTGTCATTCTAATTCTATAAAAATTTATTGACATCCAAACGTTGATGACAAATGCAAATTAGTTTTGATGTCGTTGAAAAAAAAAACAATTCGTAAGATTGCACGAAAAATAAGTTATTGTTTTACTATCAATTACTAATGATTCACTCTAAATCTCTCTTACTAACATTAGTGCAGGTGGGATATCAGTGTACGATCATTACATAAGGGCTTGTTATTGCTGGTCTGTATTGATATTGCTCCCAATATTAACCAACTAGAAATTCTTACAACTGTCTTTTTAAAAAGATCAGCTTTCATTCGTCTCATTGCTGGATCAAGGCCTCCTTTAATCCTCTCATGTCTAAGAGGGATTTTGAGCACAGAAGTGTTTACACCAATGCATCCGTGTTGGGTAACTTCACATATTTTCAATTTTTTATATCGGTCTGGTTTACTCTCGATTTACCGCCAGGTATGTAGTAAATTAGCACCTAAACTTTGAATTAAAAACTTCATTCATGCCAGGCGGGGACTAAACTCCGCTTGCTTACGTACTAGACGGAATGCTTTTCCCTTGTCCTCTTCTTATGGTTATTGTTTACCCCAATTAACTCGATACTTAAAAGTATTTAAGTCATTAACTTCTGTGTACTTCCTTAAAATGTATTTGCTATACATTGCTAGTACAATTAATTGTAATTAATGCAGCGAATTGTACTGTTGGCATACTGTGATTTCAAAACTATTAATTTAGATAACTTTTAGATTCAATTATAAAAAGTGGCGAAAATATGAGCCTCTGAGACATGTTAGTGCCATTTGCTGTAGAGATTATCGGTCCGTGGGGTTTAACGTGCGGTGAAGTTCCTAAAGGAACTTTCTCCGCTATTGGTCGTCGCTGCTGGTGATAAGATGGCTGGATTTTTTCTCGCTCAAAGGTTAAATTAATACAGCCATTTATCAATTCAACGAGAAAACGCAGTGATTGTTCTTGGCACGATACCATGGGGAGTAAAACTGTATGATAGTTATATAAATTTTGTAGAATAAAATATTAAATTACCCTCGTTACGTGTTTTACTTAAAAATAACATAGCCCTAATTTGACCTTCGAAAAATCATTCGATCCAAACCTTTAAGAACCTGAGTGATGCCTCGATTCTTGTATGTGACCAACATTTAGAGTAACTTATAACATCGATTTTCACTTTTCGTCACGTAAATGTAAATGAGTCCAAGTGTTTGCGTATGCGTAAACGCATGTTATTACAATTTCGACATTTGAGCTCGATACGAGAATCGAATTGATTTAATTGCCCTTAGTATATAAAGGTGCTTTGTTATTTATCTCTCCCTGACAATATTGCCTGACAGCAACAGACACATGTAATCGATGTACTTGAAGAATCTTAAATTTTATTACGCAATGGCTACGATTTAACTATCTTTTAGATAAATTGTTAAAATAGTTTAATTCTTTACTTTTTTGTTTGCATTCACGTTTAAAACCAATGAAAACAAAAAAAAGTAATGTTCATATTTCTAAAGGATTGTAACCAGTTTTCTTTTAGTAAAATAAATGAAACATAAAATTCTAAAGTATTATGGAAGTAGACCCAAAAATATGATATTACTTTACCTGTATTGAGTACTCTCACTTTATAAAAGACAAATTTTTACACTTTATAAAAGAAAAATTTAATACCCCATACCAATAAAAATGAAAAAAAAAAACTCGAACGAAATACCGATACGAACAAAAATAGCGAATAACTTAAATCATAGATCCAAAACCTCCGTTCTTCTGATCGCGCTAACTACTCGTTGTGAGAAAAGAGAAAAGTGCAAAATAATAACATTCCGCGGGAAATAGTCACAATAGCTTGAATATGCCACACTGAATGTTTCACTGTATTTTCTAATTACTAAATGAATGATGAATACTTAGCACTCTAGTTAATCGGTTGTGTTCTTAATTGATGTAGCAATGAAAAATTAAACAAAAATTTACAATAATTTCATTTTATTTCAGATAGTTCCGGTCTTACTCATTGCTGCAATCGCAAGATATAAATGTGAACCGATTTCCGGATATAACTACAATTATGGAAATAGTGCATCGCAGTTCGGAGATCTATTGAAGCCTCCCCCACTTCCGCTACCAATTGCACCTGTGCCGTTTCATGGGGGGAAAGCACAGCGTCAAAATACCAATTTTGGATATCATTACCAACCTGCTTCTCTAATTACACCAATCCAACGGCCTTCGGATTTTAAGCTTCCAGCTCCATTTTACAAGCAGTATAACTTTAACTTCGTGCCTGCACCTCAGCCTTTTTCAACAATTCCTTCCCCTTCCTTGTTCCAAAAAATATCGGGATGGCTCTTTCCTTCCCAACAGGTTAATACTAAAGTAAATAACTATAATATTGAGTCATCAAATAAAGATTGCAATCCTTGCAATTTAGTGCCATGGATTCCAGTGATAAAATATAAATTAGGGGAAACAAATTCTCAACCAAGTTTAAGTCCCAATTATGTTCCGAGTTCAACAGCTCTCGGTCAAAATTTAGTTCAGGTTCGTCCACAACCATTCAACACTCCGAACCAAGGTCAGAGGCTAAACCAGCTTTTACTTGACAAACCTAATATTCCTTATGAGATCTCAGATCAAACACAATTAAGTAGTAACATTTTTGCAAACCCAAGTTCGACTTATGGACCACCGAGTGCGACACAACAAATATCAATTTCATCACAAAGTCCTTCTATTTCCACATACTCTATACAAAAATCATCGTATGGATTGTCGAGTTCATCAACAAGACCACATATATCCGTGAACGGATTATCCGTTCCTTCCTACAATTCTCCCACTTCAACACAAATATCTTCATCTTATGTAACACCATTGCCATCTTCTACTGTAAGCCATCAAGTTAAAACTCCTGTTCCAAATTCTCAAATTTATAGCCCTGTAGAAAATAATATCGAAGTACTTAATACTTTAATAACATCCGAAAATATACAACTTCCAAAATTATCTCATCCGATAGGCTTCAAGAATTCTTATGGGGAAGATATTACCAATAGCCACTCATTGGATATCCCTTATTCACTTACAGCGATTGGTGCTGAATCAACTAAAATTAAAATACATAATAACTTTAACTCATCAGAACCAAATGTATCTGTAGCACTCGCAAATCCTGCCCCTTTTTCATTAAATAGAGGCAGAAATATTCACACTTTGCAACCAGTCGCTCTACCGAATTTGAGTATATCTCCTTTACCTCCCATTTTCAATGCTCGACCATTTCGTCCCATAGCCTTCCTAAACTATCCGTTCAGGTTAGAACATGATATAAACTACGTCAAAAAAACTTCCAACAATATTAACGTAGCGCAAAGCGTACCAGTTTCAGAATTTGTTCATTCAATTGAATATCCTACTACCATTATTGAGTCGCCGGTTATAGATATAGATGCTACAAAATCTACAGCCAATCATAACAAATCTTTTAGAAATATACCTAACAGTTATGTAATTGATGAAGTTCGAGACATATCTCCCCAAGCTTCAGAAGATCATGTTTCAGCAGCAACAGCAAATCAAGATGTAAGTTTTGAAACAACTGGTGTGGAATTTGGAAATAATTTCTCCGAGAACAAATTACCCTTGGATATGAAACAATATTCCCATGTGCCCGCAAATCACAAGCCAGACTTTGCTGATTTAAGAGGAGCTAAAAATGAAGATGTTGATCGATACCGTACTGAAAGTAATCTCCAGAGTATTGATTCACCTCTTTTATATCTAAAACCTGGTGCACCGCATAAGAATTATGAAAATTTTGTATTAACTATTTCCACACCAGCAAGTCAGAAAGAGTATGAAGTATATGATGATATTTCTACTACAGTTGCACCTCAACAATCTAATGTTTCTAATGATTTGGATGAAAGCAGGAAGTATTATAGAAAAGATTTGCCAACGTCGACTAGTGAACATGAAAATCACCCAAAAATTTTACAAATAATCGTTCCTTATATTACGGAACAAAACCAAGGAGAAAACAATAAAGAGTTGGGATCTATTTTACAGGGAGTACAACATTCATTGACAAAGGAAGAGTACCAAGGCAGAAAAGTGCCCGTAAATACAGAAATATCGAAATACAGTAAGGACATAGAAACTACAACGGTATTAAGTACAACGACGGAACAACAAAGAACATCAACCGTAACGGAATATTATGAAACAGAACTAATGAATACGCCAACTCTATTGAATGAGTTTTACAACGTAAATGATCCACCATTTGATATAATTAAATTGCAACACACTATCGATGACTGGACAGAACAAGAATATTCTAATCCCTACTCGACACCTGACAGAACACGATCCAACGAAAAACATGCCAAACAAATTCCCGATGAATTCTTGACCACAATTAATCCTTATTCACACCAAAATACTGCGACAAATGATTATAATTATGAAGATTTTGATCACGAAGGTTCCAGTAGCATTCAATATTCTGTCACAGATAAAACAAATGGCACGTTTCTCAAATCGCAAAAAGAATATAATAAAATAGACAGAATAAAAAACAAATACTCGTCTGAAATAGGTAAAGATCTTGATGATAATCAAAAACTGCGTATATATACAGCAGCATCTTCTTTCCGTGGTATTACTACAACGCTTGCACCGTGGGATTCTATTCAAACTTCAATATCACCTTTAACGAAAGAAAAGGTGTACGTTGTTACATCAAAACCTTGGCACGATAAAACAAATAATTTTGATGACAAGTTTGAGTCAAAAAAAGCTAGTAGTGACAGTGACGACAGCATAACTGACAGTTTTCCTTTTAAGTCACCAAGGTTTGTCAGTCGTCCCCCTTTTGGCTTTAAAGTATCTAGCCCAGCCTTGCTAGACTCAATTAAATCTGATTCATCTTACGGCTTCTCCAAAGGCTGGCATCAAAGTAGTAAGGATAATTCAAATTATAATTAATTCTTCATATTTCTTAATTTCTCTTGAAAGATAAACCAACACTGTGTGTTCTTTCAGTAAACAACTTGCGCAGTCTTGACCAAGGTATACCTTCGCTAGAAAGGCCCGATGAGAGAGTTCATATTAAAACGGATGAGGTTTGTACTATTTTTATACATTATTATCATAAAATATGCCACCATTCTATTCTAATTTGCATATGACAATAATATCCATTTTATCTTTTAGTAAATCCTTTATTTAGGTCTAGACATGATTAATCAATTTATTAACTTTCCATTTAGCTCAAATATACTTTTAATCAAAATCCGGGGACATAATATGTGTACATTTGTTAAATTGGTGTATGTAAGGTTTTTTTTCATTCCAGGGGACTGCAAAAAGTGAGGACTTTGGCGATTAATAATGGAGAGCTAAGAACTTAGTCCGTCATTAAAAAGCACAAAATGATTAAGTGAGTGCAAGTAAATGATAATACTCCCAGTGTAAAAGTGATTTAAACTTTAAGGAAATTGCAAAGACTATGAAAATTCAACGATTGTTACTTTTATTTAAAAAAATTGTTGAATTTTGTGTAATGTCAAATTAAGGAGAACACGAGAAGGCCGTGTTCTCTTTTATCTGACTTTAAAATGAAGTGTTAAGATGAAGTGTTAGGAACCAAAGTATGTTTGGAGCAAATGATACAGCATTTTATTAATTTTACAAAGATTAACTTTGTGGTATTTAGTGTATAAATTTAGCGGTTTATTTGCAATTTGGTATCCAAAGCATGATTAACCAGCGGATTTATGGTGAAATAATTACTCAACTAGATAACATTTGTAAATATATTATGTGTATACATTATTTTGTAAATAAACAATTAATGAAAATGATATTTATTTCGTTTATAAAACTATTTATCCCAACTTAAAAAGTAAATGATAATACATATATACAGATAACAATTACCTAATGTTTTTATCTTCATGCCTCTATAGCTTCTTCTGAGTTTTTCTTCCTTAGTTTGAAGTAAAGAAATTCAATGCTCCATGACATAACAGTGGCGAATGTAACAATATTTAACACAATTATAGGTATTCTGTAGGTACCGGATGCTTCTCGAATTCGACCTGAAATTTTTATAACATTAAGGGTCAATTTTAAAATAGTCAAATAAAAGTTATCTATCAAATAGATTACAATCTGACTTAATTTAAAAGTGAAACAATTGGACTATTTTCTTAACGCAAATGTAATTTTTAATTTGTATATGTTATATTTTAATCTAAGATAAAGATATAAATCGTTACTTTGCAACCATCCGCTCTATAAAATAAAATGATGCGTCTTACCTAGTTTGAAGAGCACCTCCCGCCCTCCCTTAATTGCGTGCACTAATCCACCACTATTCTAGGAAAGACACACCATCTACGATAATTCGACACGAGTTTCGCCTCTACACGAGGCATCTTCAGGTGATGTAGACTGTTGGCAGATTAACCGCCGTAGAGTCTACATCACCTGGGTCGGAAGTAGTGGTGTTGGAAGTAGTGGTGCTGGGATTAGTGTACGCAATTGAGTGATGTCGGGAGGTGCTCGTCAAACTAGGTAAGATACATCATTTTATTTTATTGAGCGGATGGTTGCAAAGTAACTATCGATATCTTTATTACAATGGATTTCCACAAAGTAACACCTGATTCTATTAATTATTTTATCCTAGAATCCTTAACTAGGATTGAAAAATCGGCCCTAACTAAAAAAAGACACATGAAATTACTCATAAAGTCATATGAAATAGACAAATTAAGGCCCAGTAGCACAGTCGCTAGAGATAGGCTATGTTGTTGCGGAGCCGTGGGTCCACCTACCGTACGAAACAAGTGTTATAAAACCTTTAAATAATTGTCATGTTAGGAGGTTTATTCGTGTGGAATTTTTGTTTGTAAAACTCCTACATGATATAGGAGAAAATCCTAATGTTTTAAAGCAAAGAAATAACAATAATATTTGGGTGTGAGTATCGTAAGAGGCGATAAAGGGAACTGAAATAGGAGTGGACAGCAGCATCTTTTTGAACAACTTAAAATGATAAAAATATCTGCGGTTGCCAACCCAATCCAAGCGAGGAAGCTATGGCGAAATTCGCCCTGTGAGGCCAACTGTGGGGGAGGCCTATGTTGGACTTTTATACCGTGATATGTTATGTTTTACTGAAGATGCTAGTTGAGTTTTTAATAATTTGTGGTTTTAAAGAATTTTTCCTAAACAAAATATTGATGTAATGGATTGTAAAATTATACTGATGTTCAAGCAAATAATGATAGTTTCAAGGAAATAAATTTTCCGCACATTACTTCTGTGACAAGTTCGTTATCGTGAGTTTATAAACTGTTTACGCTTTGATGAAATATTTCGATAATTCATTCCTCTAATCAGTTATCAACTTATTTACTTAAAATTAGTTCAACTCAAAACCCATAAAATCAAGCAAAACGCCGCTATGTGCCATCGATACTTTGCCGGACATTTGTGCTGAATGTGTTCCTCAAGATGCAAACGATAAAAAAGTTTGGAAAATCCAAAAGCGCACGCGTCATAATTTCATTTGATATAAAAAGAAAAATATCTCTTTTTTTGATATTTGAGACAAAATAAGAGATCCATGAGAATATTTTTTTGTAGAAAAGTACCAGTAGTTTTATACATTTTCATTAATTACAATTAAACGAAACCAAATTCTTTAGTCATTTTTAAAAGGAACCTGTGCGTTGAGATTCTCAACCTAATAAAAAAAGAATTATTTTCGTAAATTAATTCTAACGACCGTAATCGTGCGCCATCCACACATACAGACATCCGAACACCCTCGAATTCTCGAAATCTAAAAGTGCAATAGTTTAAAAATAAAGAATTTTTTAGCTTAGAAAATTATTGGATTTCCATTAGGTGCGAGTAGAGTACAACCTCAACGCTTCGCTTATGAGGTGTGCGAAAGCGGGCCCAGGTGAAGATGAAGGGATAAAGAGAAATTCAGTCAATAGATGCATTAAAAGTGTTTCGGATATAAACACAATGTAAGCAATAACACAAATTGAAAATCAACTTCAAGGAACTAAAAATAATATAATTTTCACACAATTTAACAATTAAAAAGCTGATTTTGCATATTATGGGAGATGAAGGAAAACATTGTGAGGAAACCCGCATTCACGATGAATACCTATTTAGAAGAAATATATATTTACATTGTGATTAAGGTCACAAATAAAATTAAAAAAATAAGAAATATATACATATATATACTCCTGGAGTGCGGCGTACTAATCGGTCCGTAATACTCGTGAATTGCATGAACTATAATAGTAATCAGTATGTATTTTTAAAAGCATATTAGCAATTTTATTACCACTACTAACAGCTACCACAACTAATGTATGTGAAATTCGAACCCACGAATTGTTAGTTTTAACCATAACTGGATCGTTGCTCTAGTGATCATAAACGCGACTGTTGATTACGAGATCCTAGTTTCAAATTCTAGGTTGGACCAAAAATTCAGTTCTTCTGTCAATAAATTCCCAGTGGCTGTTCGGAGTCAGGTAGTTGGCGATATTTCGACCACGTACCTCGGATGTATAATGTATAGCCACTGTTTTTTTTATAGAATAAAGGTGACAAACGTGCACACAGTACACCTGATGGTAAATGGATGCTGCGACCCATAGACAGCTACATGTTGTAAGCTCGATTAGGAATTAAAATGCAGATGCGTTGCCAGCCTTGAGGACTAAGATGGTATGCGTCGTTTCCAGTAAAAAGGGTCTCCGGTTCTGTACACTTACCATACGAAACACAGCGGCATTGAGCTGCCATTTTACTCTGGTATTCTGTGAGGGCGTGGTCCTTTCCCGGTCAGGCCTACCCATTCGTGCTACAACTATAATATAGCTGCAGCATGGCTCCGCCACGTAAAATCATGGCCTTTTGCCTGGTCTCTACTCGTGTCGGATTGCTAAGGTATTTGATAATGAAGTCTTGCAGCAGTATGCTTGGGCTAACATTTAATTTTATTATTTATAGGATACCACGTAGATGGCAGTGCCAGCCGTTTTCTCCATTGAAATAATTTAACATTTAATGCCTTTGGGATTCTCTTCTAAAAAGTCGTATGTGAATAGTGTATATGTCGATAAAATTATATAGGTATTTAAATTAAATAAACAAATAGATTAATTTATTTATATTTATCTTTTATAAACTTATATATTATACAACAACTTGCATTTCGTTAAATAATATTTGATACATACATAATATTTTATATACTGGATGACCTTTGTTACCGTCTGGAAAAAAATAGGGTTTAACATGCGAACGGAGTAGAAGCCTGTGACACTAATATTTTACAATAAATAAAAACAAAAGTTTTGAATTAAGCGTTTGAAAATTTTTTAAACAATTACTTTGCCGTTTCCCCTGAGCCTGTGACCCTGCGAAGTGACAAGGTCAAAGATGCCTAGTTCGTAAAGTAGAGTGGATTTGATTTGAACTTCGATAGATTTCAATTAATTTTTTTTTTATAGGATAGGGTGGCAAACGAGCACACAGTCTACCTGATGGTAAGTGGTTGCTGCGGCCCATAGACATCTACATCTATCCGCGATTACAAATCAATATGCAGATGCGTTGTCACCCGTGAGGACTAAGATGGAATGCCTCGTTTCCAGTAAAAAGGGTCTCCAGTTCTCAACACTGACCGTACGAAACACTGCAGCATAAAGCTACAATTTTACGCTGGTATTCTGTGAGAGCGTGGTCCTTCCCCGGTATAGCCGACTCATTCGTGCTACAACTATACTACTAATATAACTGCACTGCATCGTGGCTCTACCACGTATGAAATAACTAATATTAATTCTAATATCAGTGCCATAAGCTTCTACTGCGTTCACATGTTACACTCTATTTTTTACCGGACGGTAACAAAGGTCATCCAGTACATTACGTACATATGAAAATAAATAAATAACAGATATAAAATATTTATATAAATACGAATGAGCTTATAATAAGATAATTCCGCCAGTTTATTAAAAAACTGCGAAGTTCTCGAATACTTAACGATTGTTAACCAGTGCGTTCCAGAGGAGAACAGATGTACAGTGAAGGATAAAGTTAAAGTAAAGTTACAGCCTATATACGTCCCACTCCTGGGCACAGGCCTCCGCTCATTTCTGAGAGGGTTTTAGGGCA
>DWHP01004191.1:0-12777 GCA_018247895.1 Parnassius honrathi
CCTTACAGCCTGGAAAAAGACACCGCTGTTGGTCTCTTGCATAGATTGCCTCAAACGGAAGATTTTACCATGTTCGCCGTTTTTGACAGACGGTTTGACACCCGCAATTTTAATACTATAAGTTGCTATCAGAAAAATTCTGTTACTTATTTCCTATTTCAGTTTTTCTAGTTTTTCTCTGTCGCCTTTCATGACACCCAGGGGACGATATAGGATAGCGGATATTCTTACACCGCCATTATATATGGTAAGCAAAAGTTTGTTTGCTGTGATTTGCTAGGTTTTGTAGGTTCAAGTACGAAGCCTTTATAGATTACACAGTACGTCCACCAGAGACAATTGAACCCGTTACAACTATTGCAAAAGTTATACGATTTTAAAAAATAATTGCATTTTAAGCACTATAAAATACCTATAAACAACCGTACCCGGGCTGTGATGGTTAGCTGACGGCCACAGTGTAGTAGCATCGTTGTCGCTGCCCGATATCGATCGCAACTCGAAACACAGGCTTCCAAATAGGGAGACCTCAGCTCCCCAAATAGGCATCGTTCGGAACGCCGCCAGTCGACACCGCAGCTAATATCGAGGACATAACATCGGCCCGACATTTTCCATTGTCCACACGTTTTTGCTCTCTCTTTGATGCTTATATAGCATCTTCATCGAGGACGCCTAGTGATAAACTTAAAGGCGATGTCATTGTACTGAATTGTATGTCATTAATGAGCTTGGCTTCGCGGAGGCGTAGACTGAGCATTATAATGTCGAAGTCCCATACCATCTTCGACAGTGGGTATGACATCCAATCAAATTTTTTTTTTAAGAACAGAACACCTGCTACGAATGCTTGCTTAATCTTCACTCGTATCTTATGTCGCCATTTATTTCTTTTCGCGGTGAGTTTAAAGTAAAAAATGTATTATTACTTATGGTGAAACACAAATTACGGCTCCATTAAAACAGTTTCATTCATGAAAATATTCTACATTTTAGATCTATATTAAAAGGTGTTAATAGGTTCTATCTATAAAAAATAATGGAATGAGCAAAGTTATAGCCTATACACGACCTAACGCTGAGCACAGGTCTGAGCTGCGAGAGTTACCAGGCAATTAATCCTCCGCGGTGTATGCGTGCGTGGTGTAGTAGTTTACATGTCCTCGAAATCTTTTAACTTAAAAAACATGCAGTTTTCCTAACGATGCTATCCTTCTCCACTGATCATGTGGTAAATCATTAAAATTAACAATTTTACGCGGAACTTTCACGGCTTTTCTTATCTATGAAAATGTATTTTTTTAATACCTGTGAGTTCAAAGAGTTCAATAAGAACAAAAGGAATGAAACCTATAAAAAAGAGGCATTATTGATAATTCACCATTTTTTTAATTTGAAATTTCCATCGTAAACCTATGTTACAAAGTCATGTCATATCAACAACGTGGATTAGGTGCCGCAAATTAACGCACGTTCTTTTTTTTATCGTTCCTGTCCTTAAGTCTTTTTAAAATCGAATTGAAAGCCAGTGGAAGTGGATGCATCTCAAAATACGTCGGAATCGGCACTCACCTCCAAACTGACTTACAAAACTATTTTGATTCATTTGCGCCAATACTCGGAAAATAAGAAGCTTTTGAAAGTAGGTATCATATCATAAAATTACTGAAGCATAACCGACGAAGCTTGCTATAATGATGAAAAATGTTGGATCTAGTCTGATAATCAGAAAATTTTATTACAATGAGGGTACCCACTGGTGACAGGGGAGACCAAACCATGATCTTAACGGCAATTGAGTCAAAAGAAGCTGCTTGTGTTGCTGGACTCATGACGGCATGGTTCATTACAGCTTGTTGAGATCTGGTATAATTGGTATTGCAAATATCTACTGTCAGGAGTTCCAAATGATTATGGATACGTAGCTTTAAGTCGCTACTCCCCGTGAATGCTCGTTTACACTAATGTATAATTTTTATACCATAAATTATTGTATTTATTTATTTATGTAAAAGGATAATTTTATAGAAAAAACAAGGACCTAACAAGAATAGAATATAAACCATTATCTTATTTACACCTCATACTTGTTAAGAAATTAAACTGCTGTTTGCAGTGCAACTGTGTAACTGGGAGGAATCAGTATCCGATGATAATGACTCCGCAACTGTGTTATGTTTTTTTTAAAACGTTATCCCCACAATAGAATACTCTGCTGTATCGTGGAACAGTTCACAAACATAATTTGCACAAGGACACACATCCAAACCCGAATCAATTATTCGTAGACCATACAAACACGTGTTCCGCGCGAGACTAGAATCCGCGTCCCACTGCGCCGCAACTCACTGTCAAGCCTCTACGCCACGGAGCCGTCAAAATTATGATAATATTTTTAACCTAAATTAAGATATTAATAACAATGGATATCGGCATAAAACTGATACTGACAATATAATATAACGAAACCAGACGTCAAAATGAAGCCAACGACCATTCATACGAGAGTAATACTGTCGCACTGTCGCTCATAATATTGTTAAAATACCTACTTTGTGAGCGGATATCATAGTGGTTTTTAGTCTCACAAAATATATAATTTTGAGATTGTAAATACAGTAGAAGCTTTGTAAAAGCCTTACTACATATATTTAGCGGCATTGAGTAATCGCCCGTGACTTAATACTATCACTTACTGACCTCTAGTTACCCCTGTGGCGGACGTCAGTTGAGATAAATGCAAATAGTGAGCACGACTTGGCGCCGGGGTGAGTGGGCGCAGTCTAGCGAGTGGATACACCCACCACCGCCATCAACGCTTTAACATATTTCAAACTATTGAACGTTATCTTGGAACCAGAAACATTTATGTGACCGTTCCAGCTTAACCGTTATACATACATGATTTTCATTGCTTGATTGTAGCCTTGAAGATCGTTAGTTTTCAATGAAACGAGATGATGTCAATAACTTTGCTCCTGTCGCTCGTCTTTATTAATCCCAATTGATCGTCAATTGAAGCGAAATCCGACGATTTATATGCGTGGTGTATACAACGAACGTTGGTTGGTGTTGGTAGATGGATAGATACAATCATCAGTCGTTGTGAGAATGTGGTTTATTTTGTATACGTGCGGATTGTGCATGCATTCACGCGTACGTACCTGCGCTATCACCGTATTGTATTTAAATGTCGGCGCTTTAGTTCATGGCGTCTAGTCGAGAACGATTCGAAACTGCACACTGATATTTGGTAAACTAAGGTGATGCTATTCACAAAAAAACTTACTATATATCTTTAACTAAGTGTAAAGTAGTTATTTCCATTACACTCCGTAAGTGATCCACTGCTGTATATAAATATAGCTCTCTTACAAGTAGGAAGGATCTGCCACAACGAATAATTTTTGCAGACGTGTTGGTAAATGTAGTACTAGATGCTCCCTATATGAGTGGTACTTCTTGTCAAAGTTTAAGTATTTTTTAATTAAACTTTTATCGTAAAAATCTATATTATCGTTTTTACAACGCTAACGAAAATTACAAAAAATTCATGTGTGCACACCCCAAACCCTCATTTAATATTTCAAAAGGATTACAGAAGTGCTTATCGAAAGGAACCAGCTCTACATATGCTCCATTATGAAGATAGTGTAAAAAATTAGGTCGTTTTGTAAAGTAGTTCTCGAGATATCTTATGCACAGAGAATTTATGAACCTCAGACTAAAGGACATTTACAATATAATTTTTTATCGGACTTTTTTTTAATAATACTAGGTATTTTCAAATAAAAAAGCATTAGGTTTATTCATTAGTGTTTGCTCATTAGTGCTTTTCATAACATATTAGTGTGATGTAAAATAATAAACACGACTTCATGTGAGTGAAACGAGTGATTTTAAAAATTCGACAGTAGAGCCCAACATCGCCGCTTCGCGTTCAGGTTGCAAAAAAAAAAAAATTCAGACTTCATATCATTTTAAACAATCTTTACTAAAATAACCAAAGTTCAGTAAACCACCAGAGGTTATCGCTTATCACAACATATAATCGGATGATGCTTTTGTAGGTTCCATTACAGGTTTTAACAATAATGAATTTCGTAGGTAACACATGCGATTTTGTATGATCCAAAAACAAATTAAGTTTTAATTTTTTCAAAATATTTAAAAAAATGTTATATTTGGCAGGAGGGTTGGCAAAAGAGAAAATGCTGCCATCTCCTGTTTCATTCAGTATCCCTCTGTGGCCTCTTGACATTCACTTAGTGTACCTAAAACTTAGTATATCTAAAACTATATACGTGCGTAAAGACTAATAAATTAAATATTTAAATTATGCGTGTTAAAAACTATTCCCAATTGGAAAAAAGATCCAAAAAGCAAATACCTATCTGTTCGTCTATCTCCACCGTCTATTAAAAAGGTTTATAAATGTGTTCACATCGCGCTTATTGGAATAGACGCGCGTATCCACTCTAGTGTGACACGTCCGCGCATACTCTGCGACCTCTATTGTAATAAGAAACCGAACGGTATAAAACATGCTGATATAAAATTACAATGTACATGTTACGTAATTTTATACATGTGTTACGATCGATATAAAGATAGATGTATGTTGATATATTATTTTATATTCCTATAAAATAAAACATCAATATACATGATACTTTATGTATATTGATGTATTATTTTACAGGAATATTTTGTGATAATGTAATCGCGGTTTAACAGATGCATCGCAATCGTGGCTGTTCAATCTTTCTTACGTACTTATAGCAGTAAACAAGTCAATGATTAAATATGTTAAAAAATAGGACTCTTAAGGATCTTTTCGGTATAAAATTGGAATAGGCCAATTTTTTCTCAAAATGCCAATCCCGATTGTTCGCCGCGCACCCTGTTGATTGACGAATAACGTTCTAGCAATAGATTAATAGCACAAAACTATTCGAAAACCCTTAACCCAAATTACAATAGAGAGATACAGCATTCCATAAGCGGACTGTAGGGAGTCCCATCGCCTGGTACGGCACTCCTTGTGGGGCCTATGTTCAGCACTGGTCTTGTGAGAAGCCGATGATGATGAAATCATAATAATTGATTCACTCGTATAATATTTAATTTAAAAATGATTTTGAATACACTCCCAAGCTATTATACTTGTGTAAAGTTCACATAAATATAAGTAAACATTTTTAACTTATTAAATATGTATGATGTTATAAAGAAAAAAATTCTTTGAGAATTTGATATAAATATATAATATTATAAATAATGGTATTAAAAATCAGGAAAAAATGTACGCTTTAAATTAAAATTAGGTAATTTATGTTAAAGGTAGGTAGTTACGAAGATTCTGGTTCCAAATTTAAATTTTAATTAGGACGGTCAGGCGCAGAGGCACTCTGTCACCAAACACGTATAAATAACCCCTTTAGCAGTATGTCGCCATGCTTTCTTTAGCATGTCAACTGTATGGAGCGCCTTTATTTTTAATATTTTAAAAAATAAGATAGGATATAAAAACTACGTTGCTACAGTACTAAGGTACGTGAGGACAATATGGTGTAAAACTAAAAGAAGGACAGGGACAAAAATACTAAGTCGTATATTGTAACTAATATATTAAGAAAAAAATATAGCAAACAATCTTTGTTAATAATTAGGAACACTTTAAAAAATCAACTTATAAAAAATGAACCACACTACACAGTACTAAAATCGACTAAAATATTTATTATAATGTCAATTGTCGATAAAATGAAGTCGTTAAAACAGCACCATTTTGACAGTTTATTATTTGATTGACTGATGAAGAGCTATGGTATCACAGAGCCATCTATGCAATCAAGGCTATAGTTTTTGAGTTATAAGATAGTGACCATATTAACCGGATGGCTATATTACCCTCACGTACTGTATAAATAACCATGTTACCTTGGGAAGAGCATGCACCCGGTTCTACCCGGTTTCAAAAAACCCGGCCGGGTATACCCGGTTCCTTGTTAGCTAAAAGAACCGGGTCCAAAATTATGATACCCGCACGGTTCTACCCGATTCTTGTTCAATGGGATAAATTTAAACAATTTTTTTTATTTGACTCTCTTATGTTACGCTTCATCACTAAAATATTGAAATACAAGATTTGACCAATGAATAGCAACCGAACAGAGAACTAGAGAAAGAAGAAAAGAGAGTTATGACAGGGACGAACGGTGATAGTGCTGTTTTAGACGACAGTCTCAAGGTTACCATTAAATTTTAAATGGCTCTTTTTGGAAATCAAGAGGTCACTATCTCACAGCAGATTTTGATAGTTTATAGACGATTCCACCCACAAGTGACGAACCAGTTAGGATTTATCTGCAATTGTCTTCGGTCCTCATTAAACGATAAAAGCTTAAACGTTCTCTAATTTTTTACGCTCTTATTACGATAGTAAGAAAGACAGAAAGTGTTGATTGTGAATAAATATAATTATTTTTGTTTGTTTGATTTTATAAGAAAGAGAGACAGTTAGAAAGTGTTGATGTTTTTTATTATTACCAGAGAATCCCAAAACTGTGAGAAAATAAGTCTCGTTGATTTTGTTTCTTTGATTTTATTTCGTTCGTTAATTCTTTGAATTGTTTTTCTAAATTTTATTTCTATAAGCTCAGAAGACAAGCTGGTTTTTTAGTTGTTTCATATATAGATGATTTTATAATTATTAGAATTGGAACACATTTAATTGATTAAATACACATCACTATCATCATTAGCACCAAATTAATGGAACCGGATACCCGGTTCTGTACGGACCCGAAACCGAAAAACCCGGTTCTTAGATACGGGCCGGTTCTGCATCCACCTTGGCGATTTTTCGTGAAGAAGTGAAAGCAATATCATAGTAGAGAATGAAAATAACAGAAATATTTAACTTGCTTTTTCCTAAGCTTGTTTCTTTGTTTTTTCCTTAGCTTTTAGTCGTTGGTAGTCTTTTGATTTGATATAAAAATGTATCAAGCAAAAGTATCAATATATCATTTTTCATTTACTGTGCTTGATTATCTCTTATCTTGTTGAATCCAATGCGATAAACTTAATTTAGTAACTGTCGTTCTACGTGATACTGGTCAAATTTTCTATTTGAGAGTACATAGGAATTTAAAAATAATAAACAACAGTTGCATAAATGGGATTTGCGACGCTATGTGGTGGCATCAATTACGGTTGGTAAAGGGTGTCCTACCAAGGAGTTACGGAGCGTCAATTTTGTGACAAAGGAAGAAAAACTCTGGCCAAAGTTTATCAAGAGAAGCTTCTTAATGATAAACTTTTCAACAAAATTCCGCAGTCTTCCCAGCAGGATTTCCGGTTACAAGGCAAGAACAATTTAAACCGGGCTCGAGAACATTGTTCCGAACTTAACAAGAGCTGAAGACTTACTTACTTCTAATGCTGATCTGAACCCGCTGGACGACAAAGCATGCTCAAAACGTTTCTATAATATTGATTTTCAAGATTCACAATAAATCTTTACAGCTATCAGTGGCAAAAACGCAAAGGCGACAGCGCGTCAATACATTGGTGACCACTGCTATTGTTTACATAAAAAGTTCGCCTATATACATCTAATGTGTATATGAAGTTAAATAAATAAATAAATATCCACTTTAATGTGTAACAAAACATATGGCCATACTAGGTAGAGACAAATCAATATTTATTTTATTGTTGTGTGAAGGTAGAAATATCTCACACTTAAAATGTTTACATGTTGTGTATTTTTAAATAGAATTCATAGAAATCTGTTTCTTGCAATGAATATTACACGTTACTGCTACTTATTCTTTGGCATTTACAAGAGAACGTGCGGCAGAATTTTAAGTGTTCTTCAAAATTTACTGTAGAATAAGAAATACGGCATGTGACGAGAATAAGTTTAGACACCGTGAAGTTTAGTATGATTAAATAATACGTGGTAAACATTGTGCACAAATACGACCATATATACAAGTTTTAACTGAATAAAACATATCTAATGACATTTTTGTAGCGTCCATGAAGACAGGTCGTTTTGATCATAGAATCTAATATCTAAATAATTTAGATTTCTGGGAATCATACGAATTGTTATAATGGGCGCCTCATGAATTAACTACTGATGATGAATAGACAGGCTTTCTCCAAATTAATAGGACTTGTAATAATTTTCGCACTTGAAAGGCGGAATTTTTCGGACATATTGTGATTTTTCTGGTTCTAGCACAGAATAAATAATAGTACTACGTAGTTCTAGCGATACGCAGCGTAGGTTTTATTCGCTGCGAGCCTGACTGCCTCTGTGAGGACGGGAGCCGTTTCCCTGTAAAATAGGATACATATCACATCATCTGTAAAATTTTTATTCGTTTTCGTTATTGTTATTAGAATCCGTAAAATTGTCTTAGATTAGATTTTATATTTATGATGAAGGTATTGCGGCATATGTAGGTATAACTATAATATCGAATAGTGTCCTATTTCTAGAGCAATGAAGTATTTTCTATTGGCGCTTTACTTTATTCTTTGAGTAGTGCGTAACATTGTACTTGCGACTTCAAGTTAATTAATTATCCTATTTTCATTTTATTATATTTTTATTACCTACTATTTTAAGTAGAATTTATTTAATAATTATATATTTTTCAACAATTATTATTTCTTAAAACGTTCAGTAACTTAAAACTGTAAAAATCTCTAAATAATTACGTCCATTGTCATAAATATGGTCACCTTTCCTTACAACCACCAGCTATTATACTACAACTAAATTTAGCGCAATTCTTCTAATGCCGCTGGTCCTGAGCCTGAACCTCCGGAGCCAACATTTGTACAAGATCAAAAACAATTTGGTTTTGTTGAATTGAACCGGCTGTGTATTAATGTGTTTCTGCTACTGCATGCTGTCCTGTCACAACTCTGATCTTACCGCATAGCGCCTCCCACTATTCGTATCACGAATTATCATATTATAAAAACTATTGAAGTAATATGTACTTACGTACTACAACAGCTACTTAGATAAATACTTATATAAATTCCTTAATATTACACAAATTTACTTTCATAAATTTTTTGAACTTTGTGAGGGTAAAATATTGTATATCAAAAAAATAATAAAAACATACTAAATGAATGTTATGTCCAACCACGCTTATTAACATAACATTTAAAATACAAAAATATATTTGATTAGATTAGATTAGGAGTCGTTCATAAATGCTGGGCACGCTAGAATTAAAAATAGACAAATTTATTCCACTTTGACTTGGAAGCGGAAACCTAAAAATAAAATAAAAGAATGATGAGCAATTTTAAATATAAAAAATTTAGCCTGATTACGATTACTTTATTTGTTTCTACAAAAAATTGTGCTTAACATAATAGTCCCACACATAGGTACCCACAGAAATCTGACCAAATTAATTTCATAATCTGTATTCCATGACACGAGATGGCGTCTTAGAAATAATTTGTTTTATTATTAATTTATATCTGTATCATACACATATATATGTGTTCGTATATATATGTGATTAATGTACATATATATTATATACATATATATGTATCTTATTACCAATGAAAAGTTATTACTTGGTGTTTGCTTACATTTCTTATATTATTTGTGGAATATTTAAAAACACACCATGGCATATTTTATCAAGAGATTTTTTTTTTATATAATCAACCAACACGTCAATTTTCTAGCACCTAGCGAGGGACTGAGTAA
Organism: Parnassius honrathi; assembly: GCA_018247895.1. Taxonomy (NCBI): domain Eukaryota; kingdom Metazoa; phylum Arthropoda; class Insecta; order Lepidoptera; family Papilionidae; genus Parnassius; species Parnassius honrathi. The sequence continues at coordinate 9,764 of DWHP01004191.1, forward strand.
AGTGCGGCGATAACGCCGCAATGGAATGGGACAACGTAACTAAATGCAGTGTCGCGTCTACTCTAGTATGTAGTACATAATAGCTCAACGTAAAAAACGGAAAAATTTGCAGAAAATTTTAAATATTTTCTTTCAAAATTCTAATTTCACGACATGTCAATTTATTGCGTGTTTAGCGTGTTAGCGTGAATACTCGAATTATAAATTAGTTGAATTCCTAGTTGATTTTTGACGTATGACGTTGACGACTTCATTAAATATGTTTTTTATTTTATTTTTTATTTTGGGTCCTTCATTTTTGCGAAATTTTTGACATATTAGAATTGAATTTATACGTGGTAGAGCCACGCTGTAGCTATTATGGTTATAGCACGAATGGGTCGTCCCCACCGGGGAACGACCACGCTCTCACGGAATATCATATCAATATAAAGTAGCAGCTTAGTACCGCTGTGTTTCGTATGGTGAGAGTAGAGATCTAGAGATCCTTTTTTAAGCAACGCATCTGCATTTTGATCCTTAACCGAGGATAAAATGCAGATGCGTATGAACCATAGCATCTACTTACCCTCAGGTGGACTGTGTGTTCGTTTTTGACACTTATTCTATAAAAAATTCTCTCGCATTTCGGGCAAGATCCTTTCCAGACATAGATATATATACCTAGCAAACCTCCGCACGAGTAGGTTGGGATGAGTGCCTGAGTGTGTGCACGTACACTAATCGAACTCGATAAGGTAGAGTGTAGCCAATAGCTTCCGATTATTCGAAAGTTGACGCCAGAATCAAAATCAGATGAAGAAGAGGATAATATTATCATAATCTTTTTTATCCTCGCTTGAGCGATATTGATTTAAAAACTTTTTATTAATAGAATTAAAAAAAAATCATTTCATTAAAAGTTATATGGATGTTCTACTCATTAAGATTTAAGTCGTTTGATTCTGCGTTGTTATGTTTTTATTTTCTTTCATTATATTAAATTATTCGATCGGATTTTCTTACAAGATTATTCAAAAATTTTTGTATTTTCTTTTCAAAAAATTTTACAATTTAAGGCAATTTTACAGTCTGTAAAAATATCACTTAACACATATTTATTGTATAATTTTAACAGCAGTATTCTGGCAGAAAAGATTCTGATTGTGATAATTGTAACTTCTTTTATTTACTTTTATTACATTGATATTAGCTGTACAAACAAAACTATGCTGAATCGGAATTTTTAGGTCTGCTGCTAGAGATAAACTATCAGTAGTAGTATATCAGTACTTAAAAATTACAATTAAACATTTTATTTGTGCTGGCGGGTATTAAACTACATTACTTGCGTAGTGTGAAATCTATCAATCACAGGCGCTTAGCCTCTAAGCAACAGCGGCTTGTATACTACACTTTCTTTAAAAGTTAATAGATAAACAAATCTTTATTTTGTTAAAAATTATAAAAGATTTTCTACACTTTATACTATAATAAAAGTTTTCTTGCGCAAGTTTGTGGGTATTCGTACATTCGCAGTTTTAAATTCAAGTTATCATTAGTAAGCATCATCATGCTTATTCTTTCCCCTTAACAGCTCACCAGGTAGTCTGGTTATACTAGTTCTGCAAAATAACTAATTACAGAAGGTTTACGTCCTTGTGTACTCGTATATGCGTGCTGCCTGCATTGCTGCACCGTATCGTGAACGTCATTTCACTGAGTTTATGGTATATGAATTGCGAATATTTCTAAAGTAAATGAATGTTTATATCGCTGTAGCAGCGCAGGATGTTCCTTTGAGCATTCACGAAATGAATAATATTATGAATCTGATCAAACATTTGCTTAAAACGGCTTGAAACGATTTATACTACAAATATGTTAATCGACAACGTCAGTTACAAATAAATAAAGTCCTTTGGCACATTTTATAAATTGCGTATGCATGTGTTTTGGGAACGGACGGAGTTAAAAACGACTAAAAACGTAAATAAGGACCGACGTTACGTTTGTCAGGACGCGCCGCTATAGTAAATGTTTCACGCCATATTGTACAAGTTTAATAAGGCGAATGTTGGCATATTATCTACTCACCCATTAATCTCCATATAATTAAATGATCAAGTGAAATTATATTTAGCTCTGCAAACGAGGCTGAGCTCAGGCACGTCTCAGCGAGTTTTGCTGTGTCCCAACACACCACACTGGAACCTCGCGTTGAAAAGAGCGAGCTTTTTTAATTTTTACCGTACTCTGAGTGCCACAATGCTGACATAAAGTTACGTGCGAATATGTTCTACGTGAATTTCAATAAAAAAAAATACAGTGACAAACAAATTAGTAGCTCACCTGATGGTATAGTTAACCAACTTAATACAACAAAGATGATAACCCCCAACGAATTCTATGAAATATCTTAAAGCTTGAAACGACGCTGTCTGCTGAAATACAGTACTGGGCGCCATACTGCTTAGCGTCAGAAAGAGGTAAGAGTTTGTTACTTAGTAACCACCTAGACGAATCACCAGAAAAGAAGCCTCTGAACTGAAGCATATATAATGCACTATATATTTTAATATAAATCTGTACGATTCCCTTCTATTTTTTACATAGTAGGGTCACGTTGCAGCTATATTATGGTTGTAGCACGAATGAGTCGAGTCGACTGAGAAAGGAGCACGTTCTCTCGGAATACGAACGTAAAATAGCAGCTCAATACTGATATTTTTCGTGTGGTGAGTTTAGAGAACCGGTGACCTTTTTTACTGGAAACGAGGCAAACCACCGTAGTCCTCAGGAGTAACAACGCATCTATTATCTATGAACGCATCTGCACTTTGATTCTTAATCGAAGATAAATGTAGATGTGGACTGTGTGCTCGTTTGTCACCACCATTCTATAGAAATATATATATATGAAAAAATAACCTTTGAGTATAAAAAACATAAAAATAAACACCAAAACAGAAGTGAGTGTAGATATAGAATTTTATAGATGACCAATATATATTTTGTTTATATTATGAATACCC
>DWHP01004192.1:0-12776 GCA_018247895.1 Parnassius honrathi
AAGCCAATATTGTTACTAACAACATTACTAACAATATATGGACCATGGTCTGAAATAAAATTATTATTATTATTATTGTTAATATAACATTGACCATACTAACTAATATCTGATGACAAACACATACGTCTATAACAAACACAGCATTTATTTGTCTTTGTCTATAATAAATAATATTCCACACTCTCTTAAATCAAGCAGTTATAAAAAGGATAATAAAAAGAAAATTCGAATATTGAACATAAAATTAATTCTTAAAACTCCTGGCGTAGCCGTTGTGTTCTGTCGAGGATATTATATCAAAAAAATAGTTTTTACACTTTTACTTGTTAATAAGTACCTATTAGGATACCTATTAGGAAGGGTTAGGATTATTTGCTTTCGTTTGAACGAAATATTATATAAAACGATCAGAGAGGATACTAAGATAAATTAATTTCAGAATTCATAATATCATTGCTTACAATTGCTATAATTTCACATTTTAATGTGCACATATTATCTTAATAGTATATCAAGGTGGTGTGGCTCGTCCATACTAACAAATTCCTCTATTTTCTCCCTTGGTAATGATATTAGAGTTGGTATTTCTTACTGTAAAATATACCTTATTTACTGCCACATGCACCACCTATAAACTTAAATAAAAATAAGATACCTCATAAAATTTCCAAGTTTAGATACATTCAGCGAACTGTGACTAAAATAAAAAATAAACATGCATGACATATTCCTTCACAACTTATCGTATTATAATATAAGAACAACTTTTACATTGTACTGAATTTATATTTTAAATAGTAGAAACGATTACAATAACTAAAAACTAGAATACTTGTGATCCTTGTCCATCGATGTCCATGCAACCGGTTGTAGTAGTGTGGTAGTTCTTTTTGTGGAAGTTAACCGTACATTTTGCAGGTTTCGTCGACAACGAACCATTTCATATTTCACGGTTACATCGTCCCGAAACCCGAATTATGTGCGGACTCTTCTTAAGAAAAGTTCTGTGATCTTCGTACACATAAAAATAAGAATGTGGCTTACACAACGATATAAATTTGTATAAAGCTAAGATTTGCTGAAATAAGCTGTGGATTCATCTTGATGTAGGGTCATCTTGAATAAAGTTCTAAATACAATATATGGAAAAAGGAAAACTTCAAAAATAGTTCTTCTATTACTAAACCTTAAAATACAGTTTTCATAGAATGTCTTTATAAAAAGAAAAAGATCTAACAAGATGAACTATTATTCGTTACTATACATTAAATTAAAAAAGACAATATAATTCACAATTCAACAAATAATCTTAGGTAAAAATAAGGAGAAATAATTCACTTATAGTAAGTAATGCATTGTAGTTGTAATAATCTGACGTTAAGATTAGCTCACGCTAACAGATGACCAATTGTTTATTTTCCCATAGCGGTAGTCGCTAAAAGTTTCCTCATTTATTCAGTGCTCATACGTCAAGTGAATTGTGCAGTGCGGATGGTGGGGGAGGCAGGCCGACGCGTTCCGGCGTGATAAGGCGGGCGGGTCTATTGTTGCGGCGTCGGCGCACGTTTCCTTTACAGCCGTCGAGCCTACCTCATTGTTCCCTCTTGTAATGAACAAACTTATTCCCGAGGCTAATTCTACAAACGCCCACCGAATTCGCTGCCAGCGTTATCTAGTCGTACTGTCGCTTCGACAACACTCAGCCGCGACTTGCAATACCCGGTTATAATAGCCCGAAACCCAAAGGCTCGGTTTTGTTTAAATAGTGTTACGAGACTATCGGTTGTGTACACTGTTACTCACATTAGCTCGATCCTGAAGGGTTGTTTGAGAAGGGACCGAATTCTATTAAGGGCTGTGACGCAAATCTAAGATAATTTGGAGTTACGCTTGTTTAAACACTTGTCATATACTCGCGGTAATATTGGCGGTTTGAACTACGATCATAACAGTAAATTTACATGTTATATGTTAAATTATTAGAATTAAACCAAATCTTATAAAACATTTATTGGTCAAGATAACAGATTGTAATTGAGGGTGAAATTGCTATGATAATACCGAGAACATAAACGTAATTCAAAATAAGGTACATCAAACAATACAAGCTCCCAACATAAGAGATACAAATATAATAACATTATTAATTAATACCTATTTTAGGCGTCTAATTGATCGTACAGAGTTTCACAGATTCGTTGGTTGTAACTTAAATTTGATAGTGTATTTAATTATCCCTTTTTGATGAGCTAAAATTAAACTTTAAATTAAAAGTAAAAGCCGACTTTAAAGAACTGAAAGAATATAATAATTTCCATAGAATATCATTTTTTCATAGAATAATAATAATTTTTTTTATAAAAACTTTACCTCTGCACTAGGATTTTGTCCTGTATCGTGGGGCAGTTTACAAACACAAATTTCGCAAGGAAAAACATCTAGACCCGGAACAATTACTTGTTGGCCATACAAATACTTGTTCCGTGCGGGATTCGAACCCGCGGCCCTTAGCGTTGTAACTCATTACTAAGCAACTGCGCCACGTAGCAGCTATTGATAAACAAGATGTGGCACTCACTTATTATATTATATAATAACCTTAAAGTTAAAGTTTCGGGTAGAACAACATATTTTAAGAAGAAAGAATAGAGGTGAAAAACAAGCACAAAGTCTACCTGATGATAGTGGATACTGTAACCCATAGCCCCACATCTTCATCAATCCTCGAATACAAAATGATGGAATGCCTCGTTTCCAGTAAAAAGTGTCTTCGGTCCTCACCATCACCATACGAAACAAAGTAGTATTAAGTTGCTATTTTACGCTGGTATTCTGTAAGAACGCGGTTTTACCCCTGTAGTCCGACCCATTCGTGCTGCAACCATAATACAGCAGCAGCTTGGCTTCGCCGCGTAAATATCTTCTGGAGTCGGTGCTAAAATAAAAGATGTTTCTACACCCTTTATTTTAGCACCAATATAATTTGTTTTATTGCTTTAGTTCTTTGAAGTCGGTTTCTACTTTATTTAGAAGTAAAATTTTTGACCATTTTCAGTGGAATGTCACAAGTTCAAGGTAATAACAGTTATATTAGAAATCTCAATTTCCACTTTTCACCCTAAGAGGAAGACATTTTCTGTATTGTATGGGGCTAAAAGAGAATCCTCAAATAGATTTACAAATATCGCATAATATGCACATAAAAAGGAGAATAAACTCGAATTACGAACCTCCTCCTTGCTTGAAATCCGCTAAAAGTGATCCGTCATTGCCTCGTACGACTACGTTTACGGTGTTAAATAATATTTGTCCGGCGAATCCCCAAGGGACCTGTGCCTTGTTTGGCCTTCATTTCTCGTCGCTATAGACAAACTCCTTTTAAGAAACTCCGATTTAGTCTCTGTATTATGCATTATCTGTGGTGCCAAAATCTCTTATTCATTCGAAAATTTCCCATAGCTATAGCGATCCATTTTCAATAGCGAAAAAATTCGTGACGACCCGCCAATAGCTGTAGAGGGAGAAAATCGTATTTCGATCAAAAAGAGGGCAAATCTTTTATGTAATATCAGATTGTCATCGCGATTATTACAGGCAAATAGAATACGGCGGAGCAGTAAGTAGGTTATCTCCTTGCTTCCTTTGCCTGGAATCACTTTATTGGATGGTGCGAGGTACAACTTATTTATATTTTTTACGCTTGGCCACGTTTTAAATATGCTTACTCCTCATTTAGCTAATGCGTTGGGCATATATTTAGGTTTTATTTTTGCTGTTTATTTATTGCATCTAAAGCGTACAATTGCCAAAGATGCTATGAAAACAGGTACGTATATCACTATATATAAAAGTCTATTGCTGTACGTTAGTCTCGCGAAAAAATCAAAACGGCTGGACCGATTTCGATGAAATTTATGTGTGTGTGTGTGTTTGAGTGGGTGATATAAATGATTCATCATTGAACCCGGTAGGTGGCGCTGTTACCGAGATCCTGAAATTATTCATGCGAAGTCGGAACGGATCGCTAGTAATTAATAAAATCAGACGTTATTTAGCGCAAATCAAGTTGTTAGAACGCAATTGAAGTTGTTAGAACCTAATTTGCTTATTTTCTCGTAATGGAATAAAATGATGTGTCCTGCACAGTGAACTACCAGTGCATTATCACTCCCAGCACCATTACACTAGACTAGGACTGTGGTGGTTGACCGCTAAGCGGCCGCCGCAGAGTTTACTTCACCTGAGGATGCCTAGTGTAGCGATGAAAGACGTGTGGTATTATCGAGGGTGGTGTATCGTTTCAAGTGTGGTGGTGTTGGGAGTGATAGTGTGCTGGTGGTGCGCTGGGCAGGACACATCATTTTATTTCATGACGCGGAAATAAGCAAATACAACTTCATACACTATATACTACATATATATATTACTAAAATTTAATTTTGTATTCTGGGTATTTCAAAATTGTAATATAATATAAAATCACCGTATTGACAAAGCATAAGTATGAGCGAGTTTATGTCTGATACATAAACCATATATTAATGTATTGCTGCTAAAAAGAAAATTTAAGTACATATATGGTATAATTTGCTTAAGGGAGAGAAATAGTTTAAATTAAATGTTTATTAGAGACCGAACGCTTGTTAAAATGTGAAAGTTTATGTTACGTATGTTTACCTAGAGAGGCGGACAGAGACTATGGACTTCCAATTGGTACGATATTGACATTCCTGTCTCCATATATTTACTCATACATGCTTATCGGTTAAGGGTACTCTTAACTTAGCCATCTTCAATATATCGCCAATTTTGTTGATAACATTCCGTTTAGGGCGTTGCCTGCCAACTCTACCACTCACTTCAACAGCACCAATTTGCTTTGTCACTCCTTTTTCACTCATTCTTTCTAATAATCTTAATATAAAAATAAATAATCTCACTACATGGATGTGTGATAAGAGGAAAGTTTGGCTTGATTCAAGAGAATCAAGCCAAACTTTCCTCTTATCACACAATTTATAACCCTTTCATTCAGATTCATTCGTAACATACGTAACATACCTATTAATTACCGCATTACTTGAACGTTAATTTTGCTTCTTTTGCCATACCCAACTTTATTACTATAAGTACATTAAGGCGCTTTGAGCTGTCACATAAATGCCTTTTTTGACAAATTCTGTCAGAATTTGTCAAAACAAAACATAGAGCAAAGAGCCGCATTTACTCTGTGTCCTGCATTACCTCTTCATTTTCTTACCTTGTCATATCTACCATCCCCGCTAGACAACAGCCTTTCTACTCTTAGATAATTCGTGCAATAATAATTGTAAAACTATACTACACATAAAATATTTTATACGTGGTTGAGCCACGCTGCAGCTATATTATGGTTGTAGCACGAATGGGTCGGCTCGACCGGGTAAGGACCACGCACTCACAGAATACCAAACAGCGTAAAAAGCAGCTTAATACTGCTATATTTCGTATGGTGAGTGTAGAGATCTGGAGAACTTTTTTAACTGGAAACGAGGCATTCCATCTTAGTCCTCAGGGGTGACAACGCATCTATGTGTTTGATTCTTAATCGAGGATAAATATATATGTCTATGGGCCACAGCATCCACTTACTATCAGGTGGACAGTGTGCTCGTTCGTCACCCTTATTCTATAAAAAAGGGACTAACACAGCACTTTGAATTGTCACACAAATGCCTTTTTGACAAACTCTACCATAGAATAAAAAGCCGCATTTACTCTGTGTCCTGCGTTGACTCTTATTTTTTATCCTTGTCATATCTACGCTTGCCTTGCTAAACAACTGTCCGTCTACTCTTAGATAATTCGTAAAATAATAATTGTAAGAAAATGAAAAGCGTTTAAACTATTTTACGATAGTACAGTATAATACAAGATTTATTTAATGTTTTGCTAAAATAAATTTTTATAGGTACCACGTTTTTTTTTCAAATCTCTAGGTCATCGGGAAATGCTCTAAGTTTGAGTTGCAAGATTCCATCCGGAACAACAGACAGACAGACAAACAAGAAAGTGACCTAATAAAAACGTGGTAAAATACTTATTTTGTTTAAGAGACATATGTGTATTAATATTACTCATACTACTCTATATTTTTCTCGTACCACGCAAAAACATATGAATCAAAACTTTTGTAGCGTGAGGGGTGACGTCAATTTGCGAGAAATGCTTTCCCAGTGACTCGAATTACTCCCAAAGAAATGCCTATCTCGGGGTTGTTATCTGAACTTTACAAAAAAATCCATTCCATAAAGGAAAAGTTTCACTATGAAAGAAGAAAATAAATATTTTATCACATTCATGTTTGCACATTCGTCGTCAAATCAAAAGAATAGTAATGAACCAAAATGTAAGGACAAATTGATTAAAGCAGCGAAGCAGGAAGTGAAGTTATTGCAGTTAGCACGAGCTGTGCGCAGATGTGCGGAAAAATCACAGATTATTAGCGAATTTACAGCAGATGCAGACGCAACGACAACTTATTCATATTTAAATGTCACGTTAAGCTTAAAGCTCCAGAGTTAACTCATGTGTGTTATAGAAGCGGTGGTTGCTTTAAGCTAGCAGTAATGTCAGGGAAGGTATAAATTGTAGGTGCATAAACTTCGATGCAATCTTTGTTAGTCAACGTATGTTATTAATAACGGTAATTTATAAAATGTTCTTAAATATTTTATAAGTTACCGTTACCGTTGTAGTCTACGAAAAATCCACTGTTGAACATAAACCTCCACCATTTATTATCTCATAGGGGGATATTTGCCATAGTTGCCACCCTTGGCAGGTTTGTTGGCAACCGTAGTCTTTATTTTAAGAAGACATTCTATTCAAATCCTGGTTTTCCCTCTGTCGTCGTTTACGACACTCACAGGACGATATGGGAGAATCCATATTCCGACACTGCCGCTACACTGTCACGATTTATAAGTAAAAACATCCATCCATAAAAAAAGACCACTGCTGAACATAGCCCTTATAGGTTGCCTTATGGGTTATAGGGGGGGGGGGGAATTAGCCATATTTGCTACGCTTGTTTTGAGTAGTACGCTTGGTTTGCAACCGCAGCTTTTTATTGTTTTGAGTTGTTATTAGGAAGATGCTGTTGCCTATATCCTCTTTTTATTTTGCCTTTGTCGCCTCTTACGTAGCCGTGTAATGGTGGTGTAAGAAAATTCGCAAGTTCCTATATAGTCCCGAGGGTTTCATAAGAGCTAGAAATACAGAAAAAATAACGTAGAATACGTTTTCCTTGTAGTTATACAAACATCTTTCAAACTTATACCTATTCATCCATCCAATCATTACAACCTATCAAAAGTTTACTGATGAACACAGGCCTCCCTCATATTTTATTTATGACTACATTAAAGGGGAGACATTTGCCACAGCTGCCACGCTTCGCAGGCCGGACGGTAACCGCATTTTTTAATAAATGTTGCTGCCTATCTCCTGTTTCATTTCCTTCTGTCGCCTCCTACGAAACCCCCGGGACCTATAGGTACCCCATATTATCCCGTGGGACACCCACATATACGTGGGACAAGTGCGATACCCACGGGACAATATAGGTACCCTATATTATCCCGTGGGTGTGGTAAGAGTAACTAAATTTTTCCTGCTTCTTTTGTCGTTTATGCAATGCTTTTGAACCAGCCCTACAAATCTGTAGCGGCGGAGTAAGAGGTATTACTGAGGACTCTTAGGACACCCGTGGGTGTTCCACGTGTCCCACGTATACGTGGATGTCCTAAGAGTCCTCAGTAATACCTCTTACTCCGCCACTACAGATTCGAAGGGCTGATTCAAAACTAAACCTTCATTGCATAAACGACAAAAGAATTTGGAAAAATTTAGTTACGAATTTGTTTACTAAAATAATGTTTTTTCTCGTAACTATTTTCTGGACTTCCTTGAGTTCGTTTATAAAAAAAGTGATCACGATCTATCTGATGCGTGTAACAGTCTTCTCACACAGACGCCTTTAGCTGCCTTTAGAATGTCTAAATCACACATCTTATTTGAAATTTATAACACATTGGTTTTTTTAATGAATGACGGCGACAAACGAGTACACATCCAAGTGATTATTTAAAATTAAACTCGTCTTACTGAAAATGTTAATTAGATTTCAGATTCGTTTTGCGTTATTTACCCGCAATCGATTTAATTTTTAAATTAAAGGACTTTGTAAATATTTATAGAAAACACCACATCATTTAAATTTGATTGCGTATTTAAAAAGCGCTATGATTATATATTTTCTAAACTTTATACTTACACTATGAATAAACATAATTTATTAATTAATACCAATACCCTATCAATCACCAAACTTTTATTAATTATAGATACGCGATATCACGATAAATATTATTAAGTAATTTATCGATTTTACGGAATTGTCGAGTTTAAATTTAACTAGTAAGTAGTAACTAGTAATAATTTATTTATTCTACAATTTCCGAGTACCAAGCCACAATTAATGTCGCTTTTTGTTGTCCGACAATCCAGATGAAAAACAAAATTGCAAAGACTAAAAAGGTCCCATCTTAAATATCTCAACTACAATGTAAAGGGATAAAAATGTTCGTTGCAATTTTGCGGAAAGTCAACGTTTCAATCCCGCGCCGCTCCGGGGAGCTAAACTGAATTTATGGTTCGAAAATTAAAATTAAATGGGATATAGCCGAGTTATTTTTAAGTATTTGCATTTAGTAATTAATTATGGCTTGATAAATTTCATGGTAATTTGATTTAGGGTGGGAAATCTCATTTTCGTTTTCGGTTACGTTCGACGTAATCGTTAAAATGATTGTAAATGGTTTTATTGCGGTTGAACGTAAATGTTAGTTAATTGACAATTGACTCACATTTAAATTCTTCTATAACATTTACAACGTCCACTCCTAGACATGGGCCTCTTCTGATGTAGGGCAGATGTGCTATAATCGTCATGGTTCGCAGGCTGATTGGCGATTAGAGTAGCAGACGTCTGGCGTCTACTACGTTGCTCCTGATCGCTGGTCCGAATATTTTACGCCTGGCGTTAAAAAGAAATGCTTAAACATTTTTCGGATGCCATGCAATCTTTCTATAAAAACCCTCAAGATTACGAATATTTGTATCCTGAATAATCATTGGCTATACAACACAATTTCTATGTGTATGATTATCGACAAGCATTTCCCAAAGTGGCGACGGTGGAAAAGGTACTTAATGACATATATGAATTGCATAACCATGCTTCTTTCCAACTGAGGGGGGCTAGTAACCGACAGAGAGCACGCTGCACGAACTTTAGATTTAATATAGCATTTTCCATAACCGACTCTTATGACACCCTCTTGACCAAATAGGGTGATGGATTTTCTAACAGCGGATTCAAATATTTTAGTTTTTTTTTTTATAAAATTTGTGTGACAAGCGAACCAACAGTCCCTGAGAGTAACCGAACATGTAAATTGCTACTGCAAGTCATGGACATCTGCAACCAACTTTAAACAAAGGCGGTTACAAATGTGTGTGATGATTGATAACGTATCTATTATTGTCACCACCATTTGTATTCATAATGGCCCTGACCCTTCATACTGGAGCAGTGCACGCACTGCTCCTGCGTGATAGAAATTGGTATGGAAGTGGAACCTACCTGGACGGACTCCTGGGTATAAGAAGAGTCCTTAGTCCTTTTGTAATATTATTTTTAATTAAACACTTAGTCAAATGCCTAATTAAAAATAATAAGGTACGTGAAGGTAATATAGTCACCTTAAGCTTTGCCGTCCTATACAACCAAAACTAGAAGAAGGACAGAGACGAAACCACAAAGCCGTATAATATAACCAATCTATATTATATTATAATCAATAAGGCAATAATTAGGAACGCATCGAAAAATCTATTTAAAATATTTACATTAACGTCAACCGTCAAATGGCGTCTATAAAGCATCGCCCTTTTGACTCTTTATTATTTGATTGACCGATGAAGAGCTATCGTATCATAAAGCCATCTATGCAAGGAAGGCAATAGTTTTTGAGTTATAAGAGAGTGCCCATATTAACCGTATGACCATATTACCCTTACGTACTATATTACAAAACGGCATTTACGTTTATGAGCTGTTCTAGATATGTACATGAAGAGAGCAAAACGGAACCAACATTCAATACTGTGACTTTATCGGTGTTGCCAGTTTCCATAAAGGCTTATTATTGCTGCATGCATTTAATTTTAAAATGAATAAGTATATCTGTTTCATGAGTGAGATGTTGTATTGGAAAACTTGCGACAGTTGAGGGAATTCAAACAACAACCATTGCAATACATGAGTATAATATCCATTCAAGTTTGTTTATTAAAGATATGAGGGTTTGAAATATTTTAGTAAGCGTAAATATTTTAAATATTCCTGTCTTTAGATATATTGTTTTCGGGTTATAACCTATTCTTATTCGGTTTTTTCTTTATTAACGTCTGAATCCACTAAAAAATTTGATATTTTTTGGTGGATTCGAATGTTATTAATTATTATTATTAATAAATGTGTGCTATTACAGCGGGGCGGGGCGGGCAGCGGTAGCGGGTGGCGGGTCACGCGGAAAACGCACTATTCTATGGATGAACACAGTAGCAGCGAGGTGATCACAGAACATATATACCCCTAAAGGGGGAGGTGATTGAGCAGTCCGAACGTACCTACCTCGTGCGATATGTCAGATTATTTGGAAGCTAGTGCTTATATAAAGTGGGACTTTTTTTTCTAAAAACAATCGCCACAATATCAATAGTGATCGATATAGACATGGAGAATTTTATGCTTTATACGAAAGGCTGCGAAATCATGAAACTTTACTGACTTTACTGATTACTTTAATAATTTATTATAACAATGAAAATAACTAATAAATGTTAATTATCTTCAGAAATTCCGCTTATTATTTTTATTTCTTCCCATAGTTTTTAATTACTTGCCAATTCGAATAATCTGAATCAGTACAATTCCATAAAGGTGGCCGAGCTAATACGGCACTTATTAAATCTTCAGTCGTCAGCGGCATGTCTCAACAAATGGAGCGGGAAACGCATACTGAACTGCGTTCACCCGCCCCGCTGGCGACACTCGCGTGTACCGCTGCGATTTCCGCTCACCCGCCCCGCCCGCACTTGGTGCACCTTAGTCAAAAACTACGTGTTTGCGTTACCCGCCAGCGATTTCCGCTGCCCGCCCCGCTGCCACTGTGATTGCACACTTGAGACGAGGAAATAGCATGTTACAGTTTTTATAGAACTAGATTGATTAACTTCCTGAAAGTACTCTGTTAATAAAATAATTAATAACGTATGTTGACATTTTCCACTATAACCCCTCACAGGGGCACGACTCCAGGTGTTCAAATTTGTATGAAGAATTAATTATTGTATTTATTTCAATTTGGTAAATTGGTGCAAATATTCTTACTCAAAATAATAAAATTAATAATTTTTATCTTTTCAAAATCTACGTGGCTTTAAAACGATAAATATAAAAAATCTTGATATGACGCACATCGCAAACCGCTGGATGTAGAAAGCATGAAATTCATCATCATTAACAGTGAAGGGAATGAAACCTAGCAATATTAATAGAAAAAAACAACGTTTTTTTATCTATTAATATTTATAAACCGATAAATTGTGTTGATTTTGAAAATATTTTGGCGTTTCGTCATTATTTTCACTTAGCCAGAATGCTTATTCGGGAAATTTTACCGCCTTTTAAAAACATTGAGCAAAGAGAAAAAGAAAACACTTGAGATTTATTTTGCACAGTATGTTGACATTTACCGCTTTTATCGTTCTTTCTATATGATAAATCCCTTACATATATTTAAATACGCAAACAATTCGGATGCGAGTACAAATAAAATGGGTTAAAATGAATTTGTCCGTTACCTGACCCACATTTCGATAACGTAAGTTGAAATAGTGAAACAAATTAAAATCGAAACAAACTTTGTTAGAAGAATGATAAAACCAAGAGTAGAGTTTTAAACGGCTAAATTCGTAAAACACTGAAAAAACGGTTAAGATTATTTTGAAACATCGGCAAATCCCGTTGAACAAACAAGTAACCGGATCAAGAGAAGATGACACGCAATATTTTAAGTATCGGAGGAAAGTCGACACGAAGGCGACACCTGGAGGTGGAGACAGGTGTTCCTGCCACCCCTGTTCCACCTGTCACCCCCTCTTTATTGATATAACGGTCTGCGCATTAACCACTCCACGCGTTGTGTATTGGCTTTTACGGAAGGGCCGCAACAATAAAAGTAGAATACTGAACCGTGAGCTACAAGAAAAACGTTACGGCTTCCAGTTTAACCAGCTTTATGATGTCGGTATAAAGGAAAATGTACTATCTCAACGGTGCAGTACATTGGATATTTATTTGACTTGAATATGAATGTTTGCAAACCACAAGAAGTTATATCTTTATATATATAAATTAGGTGTCACGTTGTTTGTCCGCGATGGACTCTTAAACTACTTGACCGATTTTAATCGAATTTGCACAACGTGTGCAGTTTGGTCCTTCTTGAGAGATAGGATAGCTTTTTTGCCCATACGTGACACACAATTTTTTTTTTGCGAATTTCAGGATTTTTAACAGGACGTGACAAAGGGTCGTCGAAAAGGGCAGAACAACGACTGCCTGGCAAGCTAGTTGGTACATATATACATATATATATGTA
>DWHP01004193.1:0-12775 GCA_018247895.1 Parnassius honrathi
TGGAGTGACGACCTGGTAAGACATGCAGGAAGTCGATGGATGCAGGTGGCTCAGGATCGTGCTTTGTGGCGTACCTTAGGGGAGGCCTATGTTCAGCAGTGGACTTGTAAAGGGCTGTAATGATAATGAAAAAATATAAATATATATATAATGGTGCCCGGGATGGGTTTTAATTCATCTCTTTCGCATGCATAATAACTCTCACAAGTTTTATCGAAATCGGATGAATGGAATAGGAACGCAAAGAACACGAACAAACGAACAAACTTCTTTTTTTTCTTTCTATAATGTGACGCTGCAGTAGTAATCTTTGAAAACTATGCACTTTTTACTTCACTTTTAAAAATAGCACAAATTAAAACTATGATAACAAAGCTGTTAAATGAGTTTTAGTTCTGTAGTAATACTTAGAATGACAAACCTAATGAAAAAGAAATTGTATTCTCAGTTTAGAGGATATTTTTTTGAATAATATTATGCATCTAATACGTGATCATCATCCATTTGATTTAATTTTATAGTCGTGATTTATGTTATGTAATAATTTTAACTTTCATTAACTTTCAATAATTTTTTTATTAATCGAATCAATCGTCCCGATAGATATTTTATCAGTATCCTGTAAAATTTAAACCAACTGTGAATATTTTAATATTGCATGTGAATCGAATCGTAAAACTCTCCAATATCGTTCACTTTATAACACTGTAAAAGGGAATACATACTCAACGTATAATCAAATACGCCCAACTTCGGTAAGCTCAGTTGAAATAGAATTTTTTCGCTCTTAAAAATTGCGATCACGTTTCTAATATAGTGAAAACAATATTCTAGTGACCGGGTGATTTCTGCACAGATGCTTGCCCTTTCCGTGTGCACGTACCCTTAGGTAAGGCAAACGTCGTCATTGCTTGATATACTGCAAGACACTTTTGTCATGTTCATAATTTAACAAAAGTTTAAATATAGACTTCAATTAAATGCTTGTAATAAATTTCCTAGTGTGATAATGCGTGTATTAGATACGCCTAGCGATTCGCCCCGGTTTCGCACGGGTGAGCCGTTTTTCAGCTTTAGCAAGACTAACGGACATCAATTAGTTTCATATATAGAGATTATTCTACCCCGTATGTATATCGCGTACCTTTACACACTTATTACTTCTACTAACTCTGGATCGGTGCCACTATCTTACATATTAAAAATTATTATAATCCTTCTTCTTCAGCATCATCAATTCGTAAAGTGCTGTTGACTTGTTGGCACCGATGGCTGGAGTTCCCGTTGTAGGAAGGATTTGTTTTCATCGTCACGCTTTGTATAGGCAGGCGGTTCTGGATGTCTCGCACTTTTGTCGCCCGTCGCTGGTCTCAGTATTTATCGCATGGCGTAAAAGAGACGACTATACCGTCATCTATAACCATAAGATATTACAGGCATTTCTCAAAATTACTTATTAAACCCACGGGACGAAATGGGGCTATTATTAAGAAAATAATTAGACTTCTACCTAGAACTTTTCCGTAATAGGAAGGATTTTACTACAATGCTTATCAGATATTTTGCATCATTGACACTAATGCTCCCTGTAGCCGATTTTAGTAGATTACTCCTGCCGTAAACACTACGGTTATAATATCAACTAGAATAGAGTAGAATAAATTTTATTTAATATAAAAGAAGATTATAAGTAATTCGCATTGAAAGTCATTTTTTAGTTTTAACACTGTTTCGAAAAACCACTCTCCTTGAAGAACCAGCTAGGAACCCAGCGGGCTTTTTTCCGAGGAAAAATTATATAATAAAGCACAGGTTGTACAAACTACTCACAAATTTTTTTAAAACAGTTTCGAAACGACCGTCTCATTCCCAGTGTTCATTATCAACACTGTATTCACTTATATTATAATAATACTTTTTTATATAGTTTTCGTTTAGACAAATATTTAAACTCGGTAATACCGTAAATCTCTGCACGCATTCTTGAGAATTATAGGGTGGGGGGGAGGATCACTAAAGCTTTGTTTCGAGAGTAATACCAAGAAAGACAGTGACATCGACAGGGCTCAAGTACTTCCCATTTAAGAACACATTAGTATTCAGATTTTTAACATATTGTGTTGTAAATTTTATACATTTACTTTTATTGCCGTTGAAATGTAGATAGAGTAGACGTTAAACCAATGCACTAAGCCTGACGTAACATTATTCACTTCATAGTATTTAAGTAAATGTCGTTTAAGTTTAAGAATTAATGAAGTATAATTAGCAAATAATACTATATCATGATTACCCACAAGGCAAGGTAGGTTATTAATATAGACATAAGAATGGATATATAAATAGGAATGAACCGAAAATTGAGCCCTGAGGAACACCCATTAGTACCTACAGGTAACTCGGAAGATTTTTTGCCGTTGATAGCAATTTTCTGCGTTATACTACTTAAATACGAAATTATAAATTTAAGCACCATATTTTTGACACCATAGTGCTGTAGCTTCCTGATTAATGATGAGAATCACGATGAACTCAGTCGAAGGCATTGGAAAAGTCACAAAATATACCCAAAGCATCTTCTGAATTGTCCTATGCACAAAAAAATATGTTTAATAAGCTCAACACCGGCATCAGTCGTCAAGCTACACTTGTGAAATAAAATTGATTTTTATGAAGCAATTTACATTTTTTAACATGTCGTCGCTTAAAGTCCTGAGGTCTTTCTGACATTTTCCATGGTTGACACCTAGAGAGGGATATAAACCATAAATTTTGTTTAATTATACTGAAAGTGAGAAACTTTTAATAAGGAATGGAGAGCATTTATAAGCATCGTGTTATAGTTGTAAATTTATATTTTGTTATATATCTCGACGATGACTAAAACTCGATAAAATAATAATATTTACTTATCATAATTTGAAATCCCATACATCGCACGCTGTCGCTTTTTAATACCCTCAAGGGGTGTTTCGAAAACCTCATATCGATATAAAAACCACATTAATCTGCTCTTATCTCAACGATATTATTTAATGACGCGTCATTTTGTGGTTATTTGTAACATTTATAGCTGATATAGACATTCTATGACGTATTTAAGATAAGATTTAATAATGTTTTGTGTCGCGCTAGCTTGTAATGTGCATATAAATTATTTTGTTGATGTACGATATTGAAAAAAATATTTAAATGTAGATCGCTATCTTTTTTGCAATGTATTTTAAAATTCTATGTCATTTATTTGTTATTTAACTGCCTATTTAGTATAATGTGTCATATACTTCGAAAATTACGAATATCAATCGCTTACATATTATGTACTTTGCATATTATTTATCGGGTTTACAGTAGTATGAGAAATCTTTTTGATTGTTTTTCGTTTTCGGTTATGAATGCAGAAAACACTTAAATACCTAAACAAATATTTTATCAACCTTTTATCAAGGTATCGAAACCTTTACAATTCCGATGAGGAGGTGAAGACGGGATATGGTTACAAGTCTAGATAAATGCATTCCTCCAAAACCTATATGATATATATTCAGGACATTAATGCAAAACTTAGCATACGAAACGACGATGAGTTGAAGTACATTGGGAATACGGTAATGAAACACATGGAGTGAACAGCTTCCTAACTTCATGGAGTGAAGGGCACTTTTTACGATGAGAAGGAGGGTACCTTGAGGATCACCAGCTGATTAGTGACAGCTAGTACGGTTTCTTATGGGTTGGTTATAGCGAAGGCCTTCGAATGGGGTTTGGCACAAAGCGCTTCTTACGAAGCTTCCTTCCTATGGGCTTCCCGAGAAATTGTGCCATTGAATTACCAGTTTTCTTGCAGATCGGAGCAACAAGGACTGAGTAGACGGTTCATGCTCTGACCACAAGCCTATTAATGCTAGTGTTAAACAATGCTGCGTGCTATCACCAACGCCTTTTTTTTTTGCATGTCAATGATATGTTGCAAACCGGTAGCATTCATTGCTATGCGGACGACAGCACGGGTGATGCCTTATACACCGGCCGTGCCAATATTTATCGGGAAAGCGTCGCCGAGTACCGGGAGAATCTTGTGTCTGAAGTTGAGAATTTGTTGAACAAAGTCTCGGACTGGGGCCAAATCTAGCCCAGTTCAATCCCGAAAAGACACAAGTTTACGCGTTTACTGTTAAAAAGAACCCCTTCGTCGTATCTCCTCATTTTCAAGGTACTTACCTTTGTTCCCTCAGTCACTATCGAAATCCTCGGCGTCTACATATCGAGTAACATGCAGTTTCGTTGTCATATGGAAGAGAAGGCCAAATTGGCCTCTATAAAGCTTGGCGTGCTCTGCAGAGAGGGACAGTATTTCATGCCGGCACACTGGAATTCTCGTTCCCATCTTTGGGCTGGGGCTCTCCAGTACCAGCTCCTTCCATTTGATCGCATCCAGCGCAAAGCCGTTCAAGTCGTCGGCGACAGAGCTCTTTCCGATCGGTTTGACTCACTGGCACTGCGAAGAGATGTTGCATCTCTTTACGTATTCTGTTCTTTAGGGGAGTGCTCTGAGGAATTGTTCGGATTAATTCTAATCGGACTAATTTCAGCCTCACAATTTCACTATCGCACATCGCGACAGAACTCGCGATACCATCCATACTATCTCGATGACTGGCGGTCCACCACTGCGCAATTTAAAAGAAGTTTTCTCTCTCGTACAACTTCCTTGTGGAATCGATTACCACCAGAGATTATTCTGAACCTTCAAGAAAAGAGCCTACTTCTTTTTAAAAGGCAGGCAATGCATCTGCGATTCTCCTGGTGTTGCAGTTGTTCGTTGGCGGCGGTAAATACTAGCACACTCACACTAATGACATCAGGTGAACGTATGGTCATTTGCCCCTTTCCTATAAAAAAATTGATGAATTATTTCGTGTAGAAACGACTGCATGAAATAAAAGTCAACCTAGTCCAACCCCTACGGTTAGACAAGAACTGAGATTGACTTCCTCATGACGACAAGCGACAACTGTAAAGCGATTGCTCAATGGTTGGAAAGGTATAAAGTGGTCGCGATAACCGAATGTTGAGGCCACACTCAAAGGTAATGTTAAGTTAGAGAAGTTACTTCTATTGAAGTCAATGTTCCGTCCCCCTTGGGTTCCAATCCAAAGCCCTTAAAACTTTCAGTGAGAATCATAAAATCTATTTAAATACATCGATGATTGCAATACAATGGACGATGTAAATGACAAGTTATAGGAAACTGTCTAAGCCGTTATAGCTAAGTTTTGCAAAACTCGTCGCATTAAAACCCAAAAACTCTTCGATTACACTCTTTGGTGCAGCCATCAAAAAATATGAGAGCGTTTAGGCAATCGAACGGTCTCTAAATACATCTTACGCAACTAGCGATTACTAGACATACGCATCTTAAATTCAGCTCGTTTTGAAAAATTGTATCGTTTTCACGTGGCGGTGCCATCTTACAGCTTATATTTTGGTTGTAGCACGAATATGTTGCCCCGACCGAGGAAGAAGCAAGCTCTCACAGAATACCAGAATAAACTTGCTGCTTAATGCTGCTTTGTTTCGTAAGAAGTTTTGTTTGGTACGTAGAGAGAACCGGAAACCATTGTTCCTAGAAAAGAGGCAATTTATCTTAGCCTTCAGGAAAGACAACGCATCTATATTTTGATGCTTAATCCATGATAGATATTGATGTAGGCCACAGCGTCCTTATATCATCAGATAGACTCCGGGCTCGTTTGTCATCTTGTTCTACAAAAACAAGCTATAGACTAGTCACAGACAACCAAGTCTCTTAAGTCTTATCAGAGATCTTGTTGCCGGAAGGAACGAACCGTCTAACTTGAAGGTCAACTATGACATCACTTCCGCATAACTTTTTGAGCTAACTGAGGTTTTGGGTGTGTTTAAGGGACTGACACTTTTCCTATGATATTCCGGACGTCAGTCTGAAGGAGATAAAACGGTCTCAGAATATTATGACAACATTACTAAAACGCCAACTACTGAATTTTAGCTATTTATAAACCATCGTCTCGACAAAACAAATATACAATGTATATAGGACCCTAATCGGCAAGAAACGGTCTAAAGTAACGTGGTCTTTAACATACGCACTAATGATTTTAATATAAAGATATAAAATAACATAAAACAGAGTGAAAATGGTTCAAATTGTTCATAAATTTTATTTTAATTTGTATATAAATCTGGATCCCAGGAAATATGTTCATTTACACTACTCGGGATTATAAGATAAAATGATTTTATTTCGCATCACTCGCCATATGAAAATTATATGTAAGAAATGTAATGTAAGGTGATATGTAAGAAGAGCTTAATTTTCCAATAAATGGTTAAGATGCAATACCCAGATTACGACCCAGAGGAAACATCAAAGGAACAACATTTCTGGTAATGCGAATGCACACACTGAAGCATGGCGTTTTTATGAGCTAATAAGATCAACTTACTTTTCCTATGATCAAGTTGTCCTGTAACCAAGCAACCATTTAATCATCTATATGCTGCTACTTAATAGAAGATAGAGAAAGCATGTGCTACTGATAAAAATTAATTGTGCATATTCTATTGATAATTTTTAAGCCTTGGAATTGAAATATTTTCACTCCATTGGATCACGAAACAGCGCCTTTTAAATAAAGCGAATATTCAACAAAACGGTATCGTTATACTAAAGCGAGGCGATTTGCATGAAATAATAAAGGTGACCGCATACATAGTTTCCCGTTGTTTATAGCGGTCAGCGAGCGCGGTCGTTTTGTTTCCTCGCCCCTTTCGCATTCCTGTCTTAGTTCCTTTATTGTCTTACCTTCCGCTTATGACGACAAATAAAACATATTTATTACAAGCGGGACAACAGGACTGTACAGATACAGACTCCGTAAATTACACAACTATTTTTTATTAAACGAACAAGAACCGTTGTTTAAAGTCGATTTAACAATAATAACGTAAAATATCCACTACCTCATATAATCCCATGGGTTGGTTCCTGTCTGATTTGATTATATAATAAATCGCAGAGGGAAATGAAAAACAAGATGGGCAGCATCGTCTTCCAAGTAAAACTCAGTAAAAAGCTGCAACGGGCAGCGTATATACGTGGTAAAGCCACGCATACGTGTTGGAGCCACGCTGCAGCTATATTACGGTTGCGGCTTGAATGAGTTGCCTCAACCGAGGAAGGAACATGCTCACACAAAATACTGGCGTAAAATAGCATGCTGCTGTGTTTCGTATGGTGAGTGTAGAGTTTTACTGGAATCTCGAGGCATTCCATCTTAGTCCTCAGGGGTCACAATGCATCCGCATTTTGATTCTTAATCGAGGTTAAATGTAGATGTTTGTGAACCACAGCATCCACATGGATTCATCGGGTGGACTGTGTGCTCGTTTGTCACCCTTATACTATAAATAAATTTGAAAAAAAATTCGCCTGCTGAGCGTTGCGACTATGGTATATATCTGCCTATGAGCGAGATCTATATTAAAGAGTGGACTTTTGGTGAGCTGTAATGTATTAATGAAACGTAAAATATTGTAAACCGTGTTAACTCTGAACGCTCGCCAATATTTCACGGTACACGAGCAACCCAAATTTGACAGCTCCGACCCGCATTGACTTAACAATTAGTGGGGCTAAGCACCGCGGGTTCGAACCGCTCGGAACAAGTACTTGCATGACGTACAATCAATCGTTCCGGTACTCGATATTTGGAATTGTGAAATTTATGACTGTAAACTGCTAACACAATACAGGAGAAAATCCTAGGGTGGAGGAAACGTTTTATAAAAGAATTAAAAAAAAACGAAAGAAAAACCGCCGGCTCCAATGGAATAATAATTTGCAATTTCAGGTGTTGATTTAGAGCCTCGACAGTGAAAGATAACGTCGTTAGGAAAGCTGCCCGAATGAGGAAAAAATTTTCCGAAAATATTCGAAGTCTGCCAAGATCCACATGCACGAATTGCCTACTGAAAATAAAATAGTACTTAATACAAAGTACAAATGCTGAAAATTATACGAATATTATCATAGTAAATGATTAAAATGACAAACAAACAAACAATCCCCACGTTAACTAAACCCCCCCCCCAACCCCCTTTAGGATTCGACATGATGGAAAAATACAACAGTGAGTGTACTACTGTCAATAGACAGAAATACTCGTAGGTCTTATGGCGTTCAGTAAGTATAACGTATATTTCTTCACGATTGGCTTAGTTTTTTTATATAAAATGTCTACGTATTTTTTGGTTATTTATGTGCAATTTTAATTTTTTTTTGTCATAGCTTTACCGACAGGCAATTCCTTACCTCAGTTATGAGGTTTAGGAATCTAAAAGAAACGAATAAATTACACGAGAATTTTTCATTTTTAAAATATGAATCAAAAATTGTTAAATAAAAATACAAATAACAATTCAAAAGGTACAACGTAACCCGGCGGTATAATAATATCGTATCTGCAAGTAAGATCTTCCTCACACTTCGTCTGTCAGCGCCCATT
This sequence comes from Parnassius honrathi, assembly GCA_018247895.1. NCBI lineage: Eukaryota > Metazoa > Arthropoda > Insecta > Lepidoptera > Papilionidae > Parnassius > Parnassius honrathi. The sequence goes on from DWHP01004193.1 coordinate 8,550, forward strand.
ATACTCTCTCGTCTCACCGATATTATTCAATTATACCGGGAACTGTCAATTGACTGTCATATTGCCAACAATCGACACTCGATCACTCTTCTTTTTCTAATGAAGGGCGACGTCCCTTAAAAGACCGAAGTGGAATTATTAAAAAACCATTAGATCCGGGGCAAACACCGTGATGGATGGACTCTCGAATCCGATCCATTTCAATTCAAACCGAAGTGTCTTTGTAAAGGGTGAGTGTCCCCAATGTATGCTAATACCGTATTATGCTGTAGGTCACTCATTCCAAGTGACTGAAACTTAATTTTCCATATAAAATACTAAAGGAAATATTAAAAAAAACTTTTAAATAAGTTTGCCTAACTTTCGCAGAAAAATACATCAAATACGTGCGTAGTAATGTTTATTATGTTGTTATAACGGGTGAAACATTACTCACTCCTAACCAGGAATGATGAGCTGATAAATCATATCAAGTCGCCGATTTATATCGCAATAAACTCAGAGAAATGGCGGTCGTAAATAATCAAATCTTTATTGTGCTTTGTGTTATGCGTACGAGAAACTTTAATTGGCAAATTAATGTGAAATAAATGTGAACAATATATACAAATATATGGCTATATTATAAATTAAATTTCTTAACTCATTATAAAAAAACTAGAGGATTTAACGCCATTATTTCAGGGATATGTAAGAAAACGCTGTACCTTAAAGCGAACTAAAAGCCGAGCACGTTAACTTCGCTTCACTGTATAAAATAACCATCTGTGGAAACCGACGTTTATCCCTTAAAAAACTTTCTTTGTGAGGATAACTCGCTCTACATCCCCTCTTATGATATGTTTATGTACTTTGAGATTTTATGTGGACGTTCTAACGCCGAGCACGAATTTTATTGGGTTTATAGAATTTTATGACGCAATATACCCATGAAGTGGCCGCTGTTTTTCATTGTTTATTGATTTTGATGCGATGCGACGTACGGACTTTTAAATTATCTCAAAGTAAAGTGAAAGAATACTGAAGCAAAATAGCCGGACGTTAGATTTTTTTCTATAGGTTCGTCAGTCTTTTTTAAAAGTATATATTATAGGTAAGCGAATGTTGTGGCCCATAGACATCTACATCTATCCTCGTTTAAAAATCAAACTGCACATAGCCATCTGGCTGAACATAGGCCTCTCCACAAATTGCCTCGTAAGCGGCAAACCCGCCTTCAACAATCTCGCTTGGCAACTGGGTTGGCAACTACAGTTATTTTTAATTTTCTGGTTGTTATTAGGAAGATGCTGCTACCTATATCCTAGTTTGTTTCCCGTTGTCGCCTCTTACGATACCTGGGGAGAATATCAGCTTGATATTCTCAAGCGACGGTAGCCTTATGGAGGGGCTCAAAAGATAATATAATATATGTGGTAGAGCCATACTGCAGTTATATGAGTAGCATAGTTATAGCACGAATAGGTCGGCTCGACCGAGGAAGGACCACACTCTCACAGAATACCAGCGTAAAATAGTAGCTTAGTGTCGCCGCGTTTCGTATGGTGAGTTTACAGTACCGAAGACCCTTTTTACTGGAAACGAGGCATTCCATCTTAGTCCTCACACAACGCATCTGCATTTTGAATCTGAATCGAGGATAGATGTAGATGTCTATGGGCCACAGCAACCACCTACCGTCAGGTGGACTGTGTGCTCGTTTGTCACCCTATCCTATAAAAAAAGGTCGTAGGTTCGAATCCGCCATTCAACTACTGTCGTGAACCACTCCTAAAACAAGCGTTTTAAGCTCACCATTAGTGGTTAAAGCGAATTTTGGTAATGTTTATAGCACTGCTAGTATTTTTGTAAAAAAAAAATAAGTATGGGGTATTTATTATACGATGAGCTATTTTCATAGGTAAATACTTAGCTACTAATAAATAATGATTCATTTCAATCTCACGGGGCTAAGAACGTACTTAATACGTGGGTCCCGCACCGACTGAAACCCCACGATGTTTCACCGCATATCGACAAAGCCACGGAAACGCTATTGCATTCTGATACACGGAGGCCATGGAAGACAGGACTCCTTTCCCGCAGCACTCCACCTATCTGCCAAGTCTACTCGGAGTACATTGGGCCTGCCGTTCACCGCTAACCAGCCATGGAGGTTCCTCGTCGTTCACCGTGGGACCCACGCATATTTAGCTCAATCTTTTACATATATTGTATATTGTAGGATCTAAGATCACATGAGATGATCAGATGAATCACAACTTGGTTACTGCTGGTCACATATCTGAATATTACTGGTATGACCATTTTGGAGATGGTCATGCTGCCGTATGTTTAATAGATCTACATACAGGTTTATTTTGCAATAACCGGCTAAATTTGCAGAGAAGGTTAAGAATAAGTAATATAGATAAATGGTACGGAAAAAGTAATTAAAAATATCTCAATAGTTCTGTCCTTTTAATCCCTTAAATTCAAAATGCGTGCTAATGGATTATTTTCATTGATTTGACTGCGCACGCACATATTCGCAAGGGTAGGCAAAAACGTTGTTGCCCTTAATTCACATATAATTTTAGATAAATTCAAATAAAAGTAGATGCCTTATTTACTCGTATTTTCAAAAACTATTTTTATAATATTATTATTTATATATTTAAACCTAAGTTTAAATTTCGGCTACTCTTTGAAAAATAACCCTGCATAGATCTAAATATTTATCTTTATGAAAGATAACGTGTCACATTTTTCGTTCGCGATGTGCTTATAAACTACTGAACTAATTTCAAGTAAATTTTGCACACTATGTAGTTTTGTCCAACTTGAGGGATATTATCACGGTCAGTGACTCTCAACATTTGTTAATGTGAATTTAAGGATTTTTTATAGGACAAAGGGTCGTCGGAAAGGGTAGAAAACCGTCTGCTTGGCAAGTTAATATATTATATTTAATTACATCAGTTAGGACTAAATATTTGAGTTTGGCTGCAGAAGCAACTACAGGCCTCAAATTTAGCTAGTGTGCCATTTTCGGTACGCCAAATATAAAAGACCGAATCGAAGAACATAAACGTTGTTGACAAAGAAGCTTTCCTAGTTTATTATGGTGTCTGTCCATCTATTTGGAAATATTTATTAACTTATACTATGTAATAGAAGCTTGGGGAAGAACTTTCCTTGAGTGGTCGAGGGGAGAGTAACGGTAAGCGAAGTGGAGGGTGGGGGCCCAGTTGGTTCACCCAGTTGGAGGCCGCGATTACCTGGTAAGATATGCAGGAAGTCGATGGATGTCGTTGGCTCAGAACCGTCTTTTGTAGAGAAATATATGTTTCCTTGAAGGAGCCCTATGTTCAGCATCATTGGGGCTATATTGATGATGTACGGGAAATTAGAAAAAATCTGTGCTTAATAAAACCTCTCAAGTAACAAACGTAAACACACAGTTTCCTTTTCAGTTTCTCTGTGGCCACGAACTACGAACAAAAGGTATATATATATTCATTAATTCAATACAGCCTCTTAAAAGTCCACAGCTGAACATAGGCCCCCTCCATAGATTGCCTCATAATATTTGTGATAATTGCCACGCTCGGCCAGCAGCTTGGTTAGATACTTAAATAGATAGATATAAATCTAATAGCATCAGGAGTTACTTTGCGGAAATCCATTATATTAAAGTTGTTAAGAATTAATTCGCACACGCACATAAAATAAAATGATGTTTTACCTAGTTATAAGATCACCTCTTGCCGTCTCTCAATTGCGTGCACTAATCCCAGTTATACTACACCCGGCGCCACTACACTTGCAAAGACATCATCGACGATTATACATCCACGGATGATATGGATTCTGCGGTGTCTGACCGCTAAGTCACTTAGCGGTCAGACGTTGAATGTAGTGGCATTTGGTGTAGTGGTGCTGGGATTAGTGCACGCAATTGAGGGAGGGCGGGAGGTGCTCTCCAAACTAGGTAATACACGACGTTTAATTTTATTAAGCGGATGTGTGCAAATTAATTCTTAACTAAACTCTTTACTGCATTTAAACATTCCTTATCCTTATGAACTTTATGAACTACAAACGGCGTCCACGCCGCTTTAAGCAATTTCTGTCTGACAAAAGTAAAAAGTTAAAGTTACAGCCTATATACGTCCCACTGCTGGGCACATGCCTCCCCTCATTTCTGAGAAGGTTTTAGGCCACGGAAGTGTCTGCCGCGCTGC
>DWHP01004194.1:0-12772 GCA_018247895.1 Parnassius honrathi
ATTTATATCATGGCTGATCACACAAAACGACACAGTAATCCTTAGGAAAGGAAATAAAAAATAAGCGCTTCATTTATTAAATTTAAAAATCAAATATGTATTCTTGTAATAAACATTTATTTTATATGGTAGTGGGACTCTTTTTCTACCTCGGAGTCCACAGTCCATCTGGGTTAGTATCACCTTCTACTATTACATCGTTAAATGCTTGCACTGTTATGTTCTGCTCTAAAAAAATACTGAAAGCCTGTTTAATTACAGGCTATAATGCGTTCCATCTTAGTCCACAGAGGACAACGCATCTGTAGCATTATTTGTGTAAAGTCGGTTGCAGGTGTCCGTGTACCGTTACCATTACAGCATATTAAGTCCACTGCTACATAGGCCTTCCCCATAGATTGCCCTATAGGGGGGATGTTTGCCATAGTTACCACGCTTGGCAAGCGGGTTCGCCATCGCAGTTTTTATTTGCAGTCGATATTAGGAAGACGCTGCTGCCTCATCTCCTGATTTGTTTCCTCTGTCACCTCCTACGCTAACCACGGGATGATATGGGGTAGTGGATATTCTTACATTGCCACTACACGCCCTAGACAATAGAAGTCTCTTAACATCAGGTGGACTAAGTTCCTTTAGCCGCCGTTTAATAGAAATCATTATTAATCTTGTTTTGTATCTTTATTAACTTTGGTCTATAAAATTTAATTATTATTTATACATGGAAACGATATGACAACAAATATTTTAAGACCTTTGATATTAAACGTCAAAATACTTTCATAGCACATATGTGTAAACGTTGTAGAAGACATTGTTAGAACTACCACGTCAGTGTTCTCAAACAACGGTATATTATCCCTACTTTAAGCCCATATTACGCGATTTAATTTCGGTTCAATACTGTTTTCAATTTAATTGCTTCAATGGTATGGATATATCTAAACACATTACAATGCGATTGCACAATTTTATTGAAAGCTAAGACTCATCGAACTCTTTCAATGCTATTGTGGCAACATTGATCACTGTTCAATGTGGTTGAAACGTGTATACATGAAGATTGAACGGTGACTCATTCCGCGCGCCGCACGACAGCGAAACGTACGCACGCGCACCTATTTCGCTATATTTATTTCGAAAATGAGGTGCTTAACTTCTCGAATGGCACGGGCGCACCCACCAACGCTGAGATTTTTATTTTTATTTAACTCATTTATTACATAGTCGCAGATTAACGAAATTACCGCACCTACGAGTTGGCGCGACATCGCAATGCTTTGTGAACATTGGATGTTTGCGCTCGTTCGTGGCGCTAGTCTCAAGCGGGGAACCGGTTTGATGGCGGGTTGCGCGGAGAGTGATTCGCCCGCGCCGGCGCGCTGCCAGTCAGTCTAGTTGAAGCTGCGCCCGCGGCTGCCGCGTCGAGGAGTTAAATTTAAATTGTTGTAACGCGCTCGACGGTCTCCATTGTGTTGTCTTATTTTCGTTAATATACGTGACAATGAGGCTTTTCTTGAGGATGAGTGATTGATTTAACTTCACTTGGTATTAATTTTTGTCGACGAGTTACTTGAGCGGCTTCTTTGATATCGCACTAAATAATTTAGACTGTAGTCTGGAAGAATCGATTGTGCGCGGCTCCCGTGTCACTTGTAGGTCGTGAGTTACATAATAATACTTAACATTACATAATAGTCCGCCTCTTTGCTTTATCGTATTTGTTCGTATCGGGGATAACGAGGCTTTCTTCAGTTTGAGTGATTACTGTAACTTCGATTGCCATTAATTTGCATTGACGTGTGGCTTGTGTAGTATTTTGATATAGTACGAAGCGATTACGCTTTGTCGGTGGAACGCTAAACTTTGTGACCCGGAAAGGAGATCGCATTAGTCTTAGATTATAGTTTGTGCTAAGTGACGTTGGACTGGAGTTTGAATAACGGAAGCGGCACCCGGGAGTGAGTACATCCTTGAAGCAGGGCAATGACAGTGGGTGTGGCCGCTTTGCATCGGTGACGTTAGCTGACATATTACACACCCTCCTACACTACACACACACTACCTTTACTTAACTCTGACGTCGCCCTGTGGTCGACCCTACTCCGGAACTAGGTAAGTTTTGTTTGCTTGCTAGCCTTACGTATAATAATTCTCCACAGGCCATTGGGCCCTCCCCTCTGTTGTTCGTCGAGCTGGTTACTCATGGGCCGTAACCTAGTCGACCTTTGTCGGGCAATTGAGGGCGTGTACAACTAATTTTGTCACTTTGACTACAAAGGCCACTGGTGGTGAAGCTTTAGATAATAAATTACACTGTCCTATTCCTTACAAATGTCTACTCACTATAATTCGACTTTTAGATATTCGATATTTTTTCGCTTGCACAGTTTTTGGAATTGTGAGTTATAATGCTGGTGCGGATCTCTGCAACTCTTAGTACAGCTGTAATACGACGGACGTATTTGAATTTTAGAGTTAAGGATCGCGCGTAATAGAGATTGCACTTTAATATAATTTGAGTTATCTGAGATAATAAAGTCAACCTTCTTGTAAAAGAAATAAGGAAGTATTTTACTTAATACTTTAAGTTCTTGTGACTTTACATAGAATGATCAATCTTACACCAATAATAATTAGGATTTATTTCGTATGTTATTTGTGCAGTTGGTAGAAGCGCGTGCAGCAATGGCCGCTCGGTTGCCGTGCGAGCCGGAACCCGGCAACGATACTGTAGCGCTTCTTATTCGCCTGCCCGACGGGGAACGTCTCACTCGACGCTTCTCTCTAAGGAATACTACTCAGGCGAGTACTTGAGTCGTTTTTGTTGGATATAGCTTGTGTAACCTCTTCCAATTAGTTAGTTTCATTAATTGGAGACCTTAATAAAAAAAACCTTTGTTACGTAGATGAGTCAAAGAGTTAAAAAGAGGTTGATTCACGATTTTGTGAATTAATCTGTAATATTTTGTATACATTCATTGGGATGGAGTGAGGGATATACTGGATGACCTTTTTACTGTCTGGAAAAAATAGAGCGTAACATGTGAGCGGAGTAGAAGCCTATGGCACTGATGTTTTACAAAAAATGATAACAAAAAATGATAACAAAAATTTTGAATTAAATAAATAAATTAAAATCTATCGAAATTCAAATCATATCTCCACCCACCCTAGCCTGTGATCCTGCTAAGTGACAAGGTCAAAGATGAAAGATCGAAGTCTGGAAAATAATCGTCATACACAATTCAAAACTTAATTGACTATTTGTTGTAGTTGTTACGATTCGTCAGTTAAGACAGGCAAAGGTCTTATACCATACAGCCGAGTTTGACGTGTATTTTATTCAGAAAACTCTTGTATAATGCGTTCTTGAAGGATTCCGTAAATTACCCTACATAAACATATATGAAATTTATATTGACGAATCGTTGTTGTTGTAATAATCTGCCAATTAAGGCGTTTTATACCATACAGCCTAGTCCGATGTATATTTTGTTTAAACTGGAATATCTTTAATTCCTGACTTCCTGCATTAGTGTGACCGAAGAAAAAAATGTTCAGGATTTTATACTCTATATTTTTACATATTTTGCATTTGTAGGAGCAAGAAAAAAAAGTCAACTAAAATTTGTTTGGGAGTTCGCCATTGTTCTTTATTTTTTTATTGCCGTTCGTAAAGTAGGGTGGATATGATTTGAATTTTGATAGATTCTAATTAATTTACTTATTTAATTCGAATTTTTTGTTTTATTTTTGTAAAATATCAGTTCCAAAGGCTTCTACTCCGTTCACATGTTACAACCTATTTTTTCCAGACGGTAAAAATGGTTACCAGTATATCATAATTGACATGCTTGCCAAGTGGGATAACCGTTTCTGAGCGCAGTTATTTTTTATTTAGTTGTTATTACAAAGATGCTGCTGCCTATCTCTTAGTTCAGTTTTCCTCTGTCGTCCTCTTTCTATACCCACGGGATGATATTGGGTAGGGTATTCTCTCCGCCGGCCTATTACACGGCCTGTGGTGTAGAAGCAGTGCGTGTTATCAGCGATGGCTTACGTAATCGAAACATGGTCCTTCAATGCTGGCTGTAGCAGAAAGTTCAAAGTCACTCAGCCAGCAATGGAAAGGGCTATGCTCAAAATTTCTTTTTATTATAAAATGTGTAATGTGGATAATAATATGATATTATTTATTTCAGGATTTGTACGACTTTGTGTTCAGCCATCCTCAGTCCCCTGAAGAATTTGAGATAACAACGAATTTCCCAAAACGCGTGGTGGCACGGGGTACATCAAATTTGCATGAGGTTGGACTTAAGAATCGCGACGTGTTGTTCGTAAATGACATTAATGCATAGATATAAATGTGACGAAACTAGTGTATTATATTATTTGGGTTACGTAATATTCACACCTAAAGCAATGTAGGAAAAGGAAGAAACGGTTTTCTTTCTCTTTCAAATATAACAGTGGATAGCAGTCGAAAAAATCGGAACAATATTTTGCTTTGTTATTTCCAATAATGCCTTTAAGAATTTCCACCTTGGGCACAATGTTAGATTTTTTAAAATTTTTTACTGTTTAATTTTCGTCAACAGTAAGGATCTCTTTGGGAGCCAAATGCTACACATTTCATGTTGATATAGTATTTACGAAACTAAAATATTCGCAGTTTCTAAATTTTAAAAATAAGTTGATTAGTTGTCCTAACTGATTCATCGCACTAAATCCAAACCACTGAAGCTAAAAATTAATGTATTTATAAAATAAAGTGAGACTATTTAGATAAGGTTTTACTTGGAACTACCATTCGTTCGCTACTTCATTAATGAACAGAAAGGAACACTTTTAAAAATTAGTGGAAATGGTCATATATTTTTTTGATTTGAGGTTCAAACTATGTAATGTATGTAATTTTTATTGTATTTTGTTTTTATGCTACTGGTACTGCCTGACTGTCTGTGACATTATCAGTGTCAAGTGCGGAGTTATCTGCGCGAACATTGCATATTGTATAAAACTATTTTTGCGGATTTAATCGCGTTTCTTTTAACTTATATTAACAATGTTTATGTTCTTAGCTTCTCCCATGGTCACGAGAGGACTGAGATGTTTGACGTCCTGATGTGATATTTTTTACTATGACTTCTACGGCATTAGCGTGCTAAACACCTAAAGCACCTCATGACTCATGTCTAAGGTGCTGCAACACCGCGGTAGTACCAGACGTCTTGCACTTTTAATGTAGCTCCAAATTGCTGCAATTGTCTGGAATTCAGCATCAAATACTTCTGACACATGGAAGGTGGCTATACCTTCCGTCTCTCATATCACTCATGGTCATGTGAGGACTGCCGATCCTGCAAAGCATACAAAAAAAGTTAAAACAAACGATAAAATCCGATAAACAGTTTTATATAAAAAATTTGTTTTGTATATATTCAAGATTGTATGTTTACTTTAGTTTGAACCCATGCTATGTGCCGGCACTTGGGTAGTGCGACAGTGCGGACAATATTAGTGTCCACATAAGATTAAATTTGAAAGATAGATTATATATGTATATGAACATATTTAAAATTTCACTAACGAAGATAAAATACTAAAATATTTGCTTAGACACGTTGCTTCGCGTGTGAATATTACAAAACTGGTACAATTAGATGATCATACTTGGCGAAGAGTATTTCACTCCTGTCATACTCTCGCTGTCGTTACCTCTAGTGTATGTGATATAAATTGTAATAAGCAACTTTATCGGTGTTTGTTATGTTTGTGACCAAATTGATGCAACAGTAGACTGGGAGTTTTTGAAAGAATAGGAAAACAAATATTTTATTGATTGGCATAGTGATTTAGAGGATATTGAAAAGCAATAAATGGTGCATCTGATCAATGCTAAGAATGGATTGTCGGTGAGTTTTGTAACCTCTTGCCTTCCTCGGATTCACGTGAAAAAGAGGTTTGGTAATAATTTTGTGGAACAAAGAAGTTAGAGTTTTACGAGTTATACAGATTGTACACATAATGGGGATTCCAACCAATTTTTAACAAGGACCATACAGTTTTGGACTACTGAGAAGTTGCTATGAGTAGACATTTTTATCACTTTAATATGACCCATGTCATGTGCCGGCACTTGGGTACGACAGTGCGGGCTGGGATGTCAATATCAGACTCCACATAAGATCAAAATTGAAAGATAGTTGTTATAATACTGGTTTAAAATATTTTAGTTATAATGTTTATCTTTTTTTTTTAATCATTAAGTAAGATAAAACATATGTATTATACAATATTTTAAAATAAGAATATTAAAAATAAAAAAGTGACAGAAAAGCTGCAGTTAACGGTATATTTATTTGGTCCCATAGACCTTGTTATTCCGAGATGTAAGATTTTGTGACCCATGTTACCGTTACCGTTACCGCTACCTTTATAGTTTATTAAAGTCCACTGCTGAACATAGGCCTCATGGGGGGAATATTTGTCATAGCTGGCTCGCTTGGCAACGGCAGTCTTTTACTTTTAGTGTTATTAGGAAGACGCCGCTGCCAATCTCTCGGTATATTTTCCTTTTCTGTTACCATTGCCGTTGTTAAGGTCGGCAACTGCTTCCTCCACAATCAAGATGCGGAACAGTTTTTGTGGTCCAGCTTCCCAAGTCCAGCATGAGCTTTTTTAATTTATTTTTATAGGAAAGATTTATTATGAAATTATAAGGTATATAACTAACTATATCTTGTGTCTATGGATCATAAGTAACTTATAAATGTCAATATAAATTTATAATCCTGTAAGATTCTAACAGATTTATTGTAACGCTAAACAAAATTCCGAAATATTTACTAGGCAACTCTATAACACATTTAGACATTAAATATTACTATTTAACCATTCAATTTACCATTTATGAAAACATACATGTCCCATTAAATAAACCTTTAAAAGGTTTTAAATTTTGTTTAGTGTTCATTCAGTTCATTGACATTTATAAGTTACTTATGATTCATAGACACAAAATATGGTTAGTAACTTTATAAATACCATATAATTTTACAGTAAATTTTTCTTGTAAATTTAAAAAAAGTTCTTTGACCGGTTAATCAACAGCCCAGCAGGTGTGAGATTAACAGACCGATTCCACTTAATGGATCTCAGATTTGATTTTTAATCGGATTCCGCAAGACAGTTCGTACTAATCTAGAACTAAATTAGATGCAAACATTTACTGTAGATTTTTTTAGAACTTACTGAACTTACAAAATTAAGACTAGCGGGTAACTAGTAGCAGGACTGTTAGGTCAACAATTTAATTTTTTTTCGAATGGTTAAGGGTGACAAACAAACACACAGTCCATCTAATGATAAGTGGATGCTGTGGCCCATAGACATCTACATAAATCCTCAATAAAGAATCAAAATGAAGATAAGATGGTGCTCTACACTCACCATACAAAATACAGCAACATTCAGCTGGTATTCTGTGAGAGCGTTCGGACCGACGCATGCGTGCTACAACTATAATGCACCTGGGGCGTGGCTTTACCGCGTGTAAACGGGTATTGTCATCAGCTTAAATACCAGCGCCGACGCAAACATTTAGATCAACTTGGTATGACCAAATGTTTTGTCCCTAGAGCTTTCGATTTTCTCGTCGGATAAGAAATTCGTCAATTAAGAACGGACCGTCTCCGTGTGAATTTACGCTTTTCGTAAAAAGAATTAAGTCGAAACGGAACCAGGCGGCACAAAGATGATAAAGTGTTTTGAGGGGAATTTTTTAATGGGGCTATATATAATTTGATTTGTATATAAATACGTAATATCGTCTTTTGGGTGTCGTAAGTCGCAAAGAGGGAAACGTAAACAGGAGATGGAGCTCAATAAAATAAAATATTGCGCCTGCCGACCCAACTACCAAGCCTGGCAATTTGGCAAATCCCCCCTCCCCTTTAAAAAGCAAATGAGTACTCGTTCTGCATAACATTTCACGTCGACTACCTACGCTAAGGTGTAGTGGCGGTGTAAGAATAGAAGAAACTAAACCGTATCATCCCGTGCGTGTCGTAACAGACGACAGACGGAAACTAATCAGGAGACGGTCTTCCTAATAACGACTAAAGATAAAACATTGCTGTTACCAACCCGCTTGCCAAGAGTTGCTACTATGGCAAATATCCCTCCTATGAGGCAATCTATAGTGGAGGCCTATGTTTATCAGTGCACTTTTAAAGAAAAGTTATGTTTAGCAGTGGATTTTTAAAGATATAGTGTGTAATGAATAACTCTGTAACAATCTATTTTGGTAGCGCAGGTGACGTACAATTACAAGATCGTGTACGTACGAGGCTTCAAACTCACCATTCGTCGTTCATTTTTCCCCAGTCCCGTACTTCATCTCATACTTTCAAGCAGACAAATTGAAAGTCAGCGCTTATAATCCGTGCCGCTTTTTTTAATATCTTTGGGTGACAAACGAGCACACAATCCAACTGATTGTAAGTGGATGTTGTGGCCCATAGACAATACATTTATCCTCAATTAAGGATCGAAATGCAAATGCGTTTTCACCCCTGAAGACTGACTGAAGAGGGAATGCCTCGATTCCAGTAAAAAGGGTCTCCAATTCTACACTCACCATACGAAACACAGCGGCATTACGCTGCTATTTTGCGCTAGTATTCTGTGAGAGCTTGATCCTGCCCCGGTCGAGCCGACCCACTCCTGCTACAACTATAATATAGCTGCAGCGTGACTCTACCACGTAAAAATTGCTTGCTATTAATCAGTCACTGTCAAAATTCAATTCTAATAAATTTATTAAAAATGTTAATGTCAGTGCTTGTGTACTTCTGTTTATAACTTGTACAAGTCATGTGTAGACGAAAACATGTTACAAAGTAATAAATTGATATTTGAACTTAAAGTAAAAACCAGTCCTTATCGTGAAGTTAAGCCTCACGTCTTGTGCTGTTTATTCTTTATAGAATAAGAGGCATACAGTCGTCCTGATGGTAGGTAGATGTCAACAGACAATCAAAATTGCAGAAAAATGCGAAATTGCGTTGACACTCTTGAGGGCTAAGATGGAATGTATTGTAAAAATTCGCCATATGAAATACAGCAGTACTAATGTTACATTTTTCGCATTTATGTCATTGGTTCAACGTCCTGTTTAAATGCGTATGAAACCGCGAAATAGATAACTACAGAAAATAAAAAATGCTGTATTTGGCCTTATTTTTTATAGAATACAGTTTGCCGCAAACCGTAACAATGAATTAAAAAAATGATTTAACAAACAATGTTCACAACATTTATGTATGTCCTTAATAATTTTCATATTTATATTCGCTGATACTATTTTTTATTATGATTGTATAATAACCCTAAAATTACTGAATAAATTACCTAGAAGATACCTTTTGTACTTAACTATTAGAAGAATTGTATTGGTAGGTATATTGGTTTATGAAAGTCCTACTTCTAATTGTGGAAGTGAGAATTGACAAAGGAAATTTTGATACATTGGAAAAATTTGAATGTTTTGGTTGTATGGGTGAAATGCTGTGTATAGACATTAATTTGTATCTTCGGGTGTATATTTTTCTATTGTTGTACTTTAGCTATGATTATGGCATTTTACTTCAGATTGTCTTAACATTTGATTATTATTGTGATAAAATTCACTATGAACATAAGATCCTGCTCTCAAATTGTGTTCTAAGCAATATTTTTGTTTGATTTTAACAACCTATTTGTAAGGTGTGCATGTTATGGAATAAGTAAGGATTACTTAGGTTCGTAGAGCAAAAGTGGTTATAGGTACTATTTTCTTATAGAATAAGGGTGACAAACGAGGTCACAGTCCATCTGATGGTAAATCGATGATGTGGCTTATAGACACCCATTCCTATCTGAGAACTAATATGAAATGCTTTGTTTTTATTAAAAAGGATCCGCGGTTCTCTACACGCACCATGCGACACACAACATGAAGTTGGTATTTTACGCAGTCTTCTGGTAATCTGCCAATTCGTGCTACTACCGTAAATTGAAGTTGCAGCGTGTTTCTAGGTGGATTTATTTAGTTCTGTATCCCCTGTGAATTTCAAAACGTATGGTTGATGGGGCTCGTATTGACCGAGTTTATACTGTTCAATGTGGGTTTAGATTTTTTTCTTTAGGTTTATTCAGTTTGATTGTCATAATATATTATTATGTCGCCGAATAATCGGAAAAAATCTAATCTTTGTGAAAGATGAGCTAATCTAGGGCGATTGATTGCAGCGCGGTTGGCCTGGGCCTTCGGTCGCCCGATATCAGAAATTAACTCCCGGATTTTCCCGAATTCTTCGAACGAAAATCTGTCTCAGATTCCAAATAAATATCCGGTCCTTTGCAATATTCCTAGGATAATCTCAAAAGTTTCGAATTGTCCGACATGATATATTTAGACGGATGACAAGAGTGTATTGCGTTATTTCTAGTAAAAGAGCAAAACAAAACCGAACGAATGAATTTTAAAGACCTTTAAAATTTTAGCTCCTAAATTTAAGGATATTTAAATAATGCTATTTTCTCAGATTTTACGTTAGCTATCGCATAATTATAGTTTATGAAGCTTTTTTTCATTATTATAATGTCACTGTTACACGTTGACGTATGATTGTGGAAATACACCAAAGGTGTGTTGTGGCGACGACTGTCTTAAGCATTTATTCCAGTCGGTATGTGTAATAAAATGTTTTGTTGTATTATAATTATGTTCCTTATGACATTGTGTTTTATTTTTTAACCTGTGTATGAGCGACGATTCATAATATTACCTATGAGAATATTGAGATATTTTGTCAAAGACTGCTTAAGTATATATGCTGCATGTATATAGTCAAGTGAAAATCGAGGCACGTAACTCTAGCGCTGAACGAAACGTGGAGGGGATAGCTGCGAATGTCATATCAGTACGGGGGACGGAATGCGACTGTGGAGCCAATTAGCGCGTCCGAACATTACGCACAGCCAATCAAACGCAATAATGCGCAATAACGGTCACCGCTAGACTTTAGTGCCGCGAGGCTGAGAATAAGTAATATAGGCAAATGATGAAGAAAAATTAACTAAAAAGACTCACAATCCCTTTTTATCTTTTAATTTAAAATGCGTGGTAATGCGTTATTTTAACTGATTTTACTGCGCACGTACACATTCGTAAGAGTCGATCAGTAGGCAAAGCAAAAACACTTGCCCATAAATCACATCAAATTTGACTACTTTCAAGAATAACCCTGTATAGAGCGGCATTCTGAACAAAAACTGTCAGGTAGCTGACACGATAATCGCTTTCCATACGACTATGACCATTGTTTTTAGCAAATATCTACGAAATAAAGTTATATACTTTTCTTAAATATAGCACAAAGCACGTGACAAATACACAATACACACACATGAAACATACTCAGTGTTAGATTATAGAAAACATTTATTGTTCCCGGTTTACAAAAAGGAACTAAAGTCTTACCGCCCGCTCGCAGCCTACTATAGGATTTACGAAGAATTGACCATAAACTTGGTGCGCAATGTATTAAGGTCGCAGAGCCCACCTTGCGTTGTATATAGAGTATAAATATATACATTGTAGTAGTATACATAAAAGTCTTCGTTTCATTGATCGAAGACCGCATTTCCCAGCGGTTAGCGTCTCTCTTGTATTATCAGATTATTGCTTAGAATAGGGCTAGAGTCAGTGTTTGTGTAGAACGTAGTATTTCATGATTTGATGTCATGAATCATCATTTCAGGATAACCTTTGATTAGTGTCGCTAGGACGAGTGATTGATTGATTTTGAAAGGTTGAAATGGTTAACAATAATTTCTTTCAGACCGAACTTGGTCACGGCGGCCAGTCTAAACTAAGACTAGTCATCTGAGCAGAACAGGTTTATAGTGCATGTTCATAGTGTGTGTGCAGGTGCACTCTGTATTCGCTCACTCTCGACGTTCGTAGGGACGGCAGTTCGACCCGACCGGAAAGAGATATGGCGCAGATCCAACAGCTTTACGTGGTTTCCGGGGCTCAGGCGGGGCGCACCGCCACAATATTCTGAATTCGAACTGCTACTGAGAATTTCTCGACAGAGAAATTGTTAACTAATTTTCGCTCGACCTTATAAACGGCAACCGCGTCTACGACCAATAGACCAACGAGTTATATAATAAGAGTTACAAATTGAAACACGCTCCACCTGATGGTAAGTGGACGCTGTGACCCATTATAAACATCCACATCTATCCTCCATTAAGAAAATCATAATGTTCGTCACCTCTTGTCACCAAATCGTTGTCACCCCTGCCCCTGAGGTCTAAGATGTAACGCCTTGTTTACCAAACTGATGGCTTTGACGCCATCATTCGTAAAAAAATCGAGCTCCCTGACTAGCAGAGTGGGGAACAGTTCCAATAGCATCTTGAAGACATTAGCAAACCGATTTACATCACCATCTGGAAGTGCTTTGTGCGAAGAGTGACGATCACGGGAACATACTCTTTCCCTCGATGGTCACTCTTAGTAACAAATATAATTGTAGGTAATTTATTGTAACAAGTATAATTTTATAATCCCAATTAATAAAATACTAACATACTAACACTACTACTAACAGTTTGTAAGCCAGTTTTTACTAACCCAATATGTACAAGTTGTCCGAAATAAATTACTTATTATTATGGGGGTATCTATATAACCTTCTCCTCTGGTTGGGTT
>DWHP01004195.1:0-12772 GCA_018247895.1 Parnassius honrathi
GTAAGTGGATGCTGTGGCCTATAGACATCTACATTTATCTTCAATTGAAAATCTGAGGACTGAGAAAGAATGTCTTGCTTCTATTAAAAAGGGTTTACCGTTCTCTATACTCACAATACGAAACACAGCAGCATGAAGCTGCTAAAAATTTTAAAAGCGCCATCTACTTAACTCTATAGGTGAAGTCATTTTATCGAACGAAAACTGATTGATTCCCATGGTGGTCACGTAAAGATTACGCTAGATAGCACAAACACGCTGTCGGCTTATTTAATAATTTAATATTTATATTACCTTAAGAGTTAAAATACCAATATATACGGTTTATTAAAATTGAAAATGAATAATTATATAATAACTTGTCATTATTTTATGGTAAAAAAATTTTCAAAGGTTTTTGCTTCTCACTATACCATACTTAATTCCCGTCGTAATCTGTTTAAACAAAATAATTTTGATGTACATGTACATAGTTTGTCTGTACTTCGTTCATGCTTTTCTTTTGTTCATGTATTGTATTGTATGTAAATAACTTTTTCTTTCGCTCAAGTAAACCCAAACGGCTCTTTTCAAAGTCACCGAAGGTATGCAACTGCATATGTCTTACAATCTATCTAGCGGTAGTATGCCTTCTGTGTGCTTTGTTAAACACGTCCTTGACAGCACTGAATATGAAACCGAAGAGTGGAGACAGATTAAGGTTGGTGTATTTTTATAAAACTGCTAAAAATAACGAAATTTCTTGGGCTTGCCCCAGTTTGGAGCCCTAGCTTCGCCACTGTTCAAAATACATCTTAAGTACGTCCTACAGGCACTTTTATTTAGTCGACCCGACCTAATCAGGCCACAGTCGTAATGTAAGCTGCAGCGTGGCTCTACTACGTTTTGCAATAATTTTTTTTATCGCTTTTCTATCTTTTTTATCAGACAATTTTGGAGATATGCTACAAAAACTAGACTCGTTTTACTGGCCACAAGGCACTCATGGATTATACAGATTCTTAATCGAGGATAGATGTAGATTACTATGGGCCACAGCATCCACTTACCGTCAAGTGGACTACGTGCTAGCTAGTCACTTTTATTCAATACAAAAAACTAATAATAAACTATCAGATGATAGCGCCAAGGTAGGTCTATCAATAAATACATTTAAAATGAGGGCAATGACAAACTCAGCCAATAAATACATTAAAGTAAATGGTTGACAAATAGGATATGTACCTACAGAAGATACAATGCAAAAATAAGCAGAAGGGTAGCAAGCAGTTGGCAACGGTTTTGGTCTCTGAGCGAGGTCAAAGAAAAAGAGATATATTTATGTAACGCGTACATCCTCCCGTATAAATCGTAAGGATGTTAAACATGGGCACATTTTTATTTATACAATTTATATTTTAATATTTATAAACCACAGCTTAAAGCTACTGTAGGGTCAAGTGTGCTTAGAAAGCTTCACTGAAGGTGCAAGGTTATCTTTTCAGAAGGCAATAAATTACAATTATTGAATGATAAGTTCTTGCTATTTTCTGTCGGTGAAATCATTGCTTTATTATTTGTCAAGTTGCCAAGTATTAACAAGTTTCTGACGAAACTAAGTGAGTAGCTCGTTATTATAAAAGTGCAAAGATTACAATGTATGCTGACAAAGGTCGGATCGAATCAGCGAACATCGTTACATTTGTTCAGATTTCTGTATACTAAGCGGACCACTAGTAATAGTAGGTGTTTTTATGAGTTATTTTATTGCTAGACTTAATTCTTGTAACATGTTAAGAAGTTGTTATCTGACTCTAAATTCACGATTTATTTATTTTTTATTTCATTGGCATTGATTGGCATTTCATACGTGGTAGAGCCACGCTGCGGCTATATTATGGTTGCAGCACGAAAGGGTCGGCTCGACCAGGGAAGGGCCACGCTTTCACAAAATACCAGCGTAAAATAGCAGCTTAACACTGCTTTGTTTTGTATGGTGAGTGTAGAGATCCGCAGACCCTTTTTTACTGGAAACGAGACATTGCATCTTAGTCCTCAGGGGCGACAACGCATCTACGTTTTGATTCTTAATTGAGGATAAATGTAGATGTCTATGGGCCGTAGCATCCACTTACCATCAGGTGAACTGTGTGCTCGTTTATCACCCTTGTTCTATAAAAAATCGCCATTACTACAGCCCTTCACAACTCAATGTTGAACATTCGACAAAGAATGCCACAAAAAATGATCCTGATCCATCTGTGCCCGTCGACTTCTTGTACGTTTTTCAAGTCGTCATTCCATTTAAAAAAATCGTAAAAGGTTAATAAAAATTGTATCAGAAGCGACTCGGTCATTATGGACTTTAATGACCGAGTCAGCTGCCTACCTTCTAATGGGAATTGCTGATCATACATTTTACAGTCGCTGTTTTCATACTCTAATTTAGATCATGCATTTTGTACAAATAAGTTGAAATTAGCAATGCTTATGTAATGCCTAAGAATGCACATATTTTGTAGAAGGACGAAATTTTAAAAAATTACAAAGGCACTTGCACAAATACACGTTTACATCTGATGGCTAAAAAACAGTCAATAAAAAATTGACGTTTCGTGATGACTAATACAATATAGTGTGAGGTTTATTGCTACTTGTTTTTAAATAGCAAAAAAAACCATATACTAAAACTGTTATCAAGAATGGTACCTATTCTAAAATGAACCTATAAAAATCTAAAATTATAAATATATAAAAACTGAATTACGTTCCAACGTGTGATACAACTACATTTAAGGTAAGTATTTAATAGAATGAGGAGAAATGAAAACTTAGACTAGGTAAGTAATTCTTTTATAGAATTAATAGAATTTTATAGAATTAATAGTCCAAAGACATTTACATACAGATTGCGTGCATTTTTAAATGCAGATGCGTTGTCAGTCCCCTGAGGATAAAATCCGGTTCTCTACACTCACCATACCATACACAGCAGCATTTTATGCTGGAAATCTGTTTAAATAAAGGCACGTATTTAATTTCTGTTATATAAATAGAACACGCTGTGATTCTTAATATATTTGTGTACATTTTTGATCATCGCATTCCAGTTTACTCAGGAACGAAAACACTAATGTTACTGTTGAACTAGGGCTTTCAGAGCAGGAAAAAATGAATTTAAATAATAATAACATACTACGTTATGTTTATTTTTGTCGGTGAAAGTGGAGGAAATCAAACCAACACGTTTTAATTTCCGTTCAAACATTCATAAATAGTAAAATACAATGTAGTTTAAATTAAAAATCGCAATAATATATTAGTTAAAGACTCGCCGGGTGCCATTAATTAACATGTCAAATAGTACTATACTTTAGTAAGGTTAACCACCCTAGGTAACAAACAGGTTCATCCGTGGTACAGGAAATACAATGAGATCTTGGGCTCGATTGATTTCAGGATACTAACCTTTTCTTTCTTATATTATCATATTATGATGCAATCTCTGTGTAAGTGAATAATTTAAATTAGTAAATTTTGTTATAAATTACATGACTTGTCTAAATTTTAAGAAATACACATGATCATTTACATTTATACGTGGTAGAGCCACGTTGCAGCTATAAGGTTGTAGCACGAATGGGTCGGCCCGATCGGAGAACGAGCACGCTCTCAAAGAATACCAGTGTAAAAAAGTAACTTTAAAAATGCTCAGTTTTGTATGGTGAGTACGGAGACCTTTTTTACTGGAAACGAAGCATTCCATTATTCCTCAGAGGTGAAAACGTGAACGTGAAACATCTGCAATATTTTTCTTAGTCGGGGATGGATGTAGATGTCTATGGCCCACAGCATCCACTCACCATCAGGTGGACTGTGTGCTTCTTTGTCACCCTTGTTTCATAGTAAAAATATTCATACTAATAAATCAGACATGGATTCTACAATTCAATTAGCGAGAAAACAACCAAATGCATCATTACGGCGTATCAGAAGTCCACTGCTGAACAAAGGACTCTCTCAGAGGTTGAGATTAGGGAAATTTGCATTAGTTGCCACGCTTGTCAAGCGGGTTAGCAACGGTAGTTTTTTGTTGTTTAGAGCTGTTTTCAGAAGTTGCTTCTGCCTATATGCTGTCCGCGAGAGCAAATGGGGCAGTGTATATTTTGAAACCGCCACTACGCGCTCAGTCTACCTAATCAACAACTGTATCAAACATGTACATATACATAGAATCGGATACATGTCTACAAAGCTACTGCCAACGAACAATTCGCATATCTAAAACAATTCACAAGTGCATGGCCACGACACAAAGATTAAAGCATTTAGATTTACAATTTTCACACGATAGTAACAACAACGTTTTTTTATTATTTATGTTCGACAAAACGATGTGGGTAAATGTAAATAATACGGATGTCACGGAATTATTATTTTTAATAAATATAAGCAAGGGCGAAAATTGGGAGTGTACCTGCTTGCTTTTCTGAAAACACAATCGTAATTCGATCGCAATGTGTAGTGCATATAGTACGTAGAATTGGCCAGATATTAAAAATTGGTCAGCAACAATGTAATGAACTATATTAAATGAATAGCATCCCGAATTATCGAAATAGTAATTTTCAGAAGCGTATTAAATGTCGGTAGAGCCCTAGTCTGGCACTTCATCGGCGCCCCTATGAAGCCCATATAATCTAAAATATAACTATTTAGTTAATTATTATTACGTCCCGTACATAATTAGGTCAGATGGGCGCCAATGGAAAATGTGATGAGAAAGTTAGAGTGATGAAGGAGTAATCAAGTAGACGGGACGCGCTTTGGAAGCTTTACATCTCTGTTAAAAGTGTAATTTTTTTACTCACTTACGAAACCTATGATAATTGATAACACACGGTAATCGTAAATACTAGTATTACCTGCAAAATCAGTTGAGAACTACATAAAAAATAAAGGTTTTAGATAATAGCACAACCTAATTTCTACAAGATAACTAACCGTTACTCGTCCTTTCTATTCCTCTTCCTATTAGTACCTATATACATCAAAAGACTACAAAATATGTCGGAAGTATGGAACCGCTACTTTCGGTACCAAACCGAAATTGTCGCCGAGGTTGATTGCATTAACATTTAATAAGGCAAATTCCAAAGTGAAGCATTGCCTTTATTTGTTCTAAATTATTAACATTAGTTTTTATTATCAAATCAAAACCATAACTCTTCATTTATAAAAATAAAATAATCAGATGGCGCTAAATATAATATGGAATACGAACTCACCTCGTCCAATAAAAACAGAACAGAGGCCAGGGCACGAACATGTCGATTGAATCGCAACTCCAAATACTGCGAAGTAAAACAAGTCATTAAAACAATCTAAAGTAAATAAAAATAAACAGTAAACAGAATAGAGAAATAATACGTAAAGTTTCAACGTAGTAGAGGCACGCTGCATATTATGGTTGAAGCATGAATGGGTCGGCTCGACCGGGACAGGATCACGCACGCTCTCACAGAATACCAGCTTAAAATACCAGCTCAATGCTGTTGTATTCCGTATAGTGTGAGTAGAAAACCGGAGATCTCTTATACGGGATACGAGTCATTCCATCTTAGTACTCAAGGGCGACAACGCATCTGCATTTTAAACTGTAATGGAGGATAAATGTCTATGGGAAAAAATATCCACTTACCATCAGGTGGACCGTGTGCTCATTTGTCACCCTTATTCCATAAAAAATCTGTATTTCGATTAAACAATACATTCAGACCTTTTAAGACCCGATCAAAACAGTTATCAGCTCATAAAAGTCCCATTAATCCATCATTGGAGGCCACTAAATGGAAAATTTTCTGTGATCGCCATGAATGATTGGTAGATATTACCGTCTGGAAATTTCTGGAAGTTATATCC
The DNA here is from genome assembly GCA_018247895.1 of Parnassius honrathi. Lineage (NCBI taxonomy): Eukaryota > Metazoa > Arthropoda > Insecta > Lepidoptera > Papilionidae > Parnassius > Parnassius honrathi. The sequence goes on from DWHP01004195.1 coordinate 5,902, forward strand.
TCATACTCGCTTTTTACAAAACCCACTTGACAGAGAGAGGAGATGAGTTATCTTACGTCGAAAAAGCACAGAACGTGTGTTTGTTTTTAAAAACAAATACTGTATAATACCTACATATTTCCTAGAAGAGGCGAGCTATCTGCACGTACTATAAACTAGCGATCAGTCCCGGTTTCACCTGTATAGGGTCTATTGATGTGGTGTTATTTAGTTTAAAGTTAATGATAATCATTAAAGACCATTTCTTTTATGTTCTTTTATTTCTAAAATAGATTATCCGTTTTTTTCGGATAAAATATAGCCTAGACCACTTTTCGCATTGTTCTTTATCAGTTCGTCAAGTTTCATTACAATCGGTTCAACCATTCTCAAGATTGGCCCGTTAGTCATGTCAATATGAGGCAATTATTTCTATATTACGGAGAGACAGGCGGGCGGACAGTCAGACAAAAGAATTTTTCAAATATGTTTATATGTGTTTCGATGACGTACAAATAACCCTCTCAGCTCAATATGAGGCAGTTATTTCTATATCACGGAAAGACAGGCGGACGGACAGTCAGACAGATTTTTTTTTAAATATGCTTATATGTGTTTCGATGACGTACAAATAACCGTCTCAGCTCAATACGAGGCAATTTTTTCTATATTACGGAGAGACAGGCGGGCGGACAGTCAGACAAAAGAATTTTTCAAATATGCTTATATGTGTTTCGATGACGTACAAATAACCCTCAAAGCTCAATACGAGGCAGTTATTTCCATATTACGGAGGGACAGGTGGATGGACAGTCAGACAGATAAATTTTTCAAATATGCTTATATGTGTTTCGATGACGTACAAATAACCCTCAAAGCTCAATATGAGGCAGTTATTTCTATATTACGGAGAGACAGGCGGACGGACATTCAGACAGTTAAAATTAAAAAAAATGCTTATTCATGTTTCAATGGCACGCAAGTAACCCTCTCAGCCCAATATAAGGCAGTTATTTCGATGTTACAGCGAGACAGGCGGACGGACAGTCAGATAAAATTTAATAAAAAAATGCTTATTGATACTTCGATGGCACGTAAGTAACCCTCGCAGCTCAATATTAGGCAGTTATTTCGATATTACAGACAGACACTTAAATGTTATTTATATGCATCCACTTGTAGATTTAAATTCCATGCCGCATCCACCACTATGCGTAGGTTCGCGCTATATCAGAAACCACCATAGGGATTTTATTCGGTTTTCACTCGTAGATAGACATTATGGAGGAAGGATTTAGTATATAATCCTCATAATCATAAACACTCACGCCTGTCACCCAGAGGGGTAGGCAGAGACTACAGACTTACGTTTAGCATGATACTGACGTACCTCTCTTGCCTCTTTCACATCCATATAACTACGCATACATGCTCGTCGGTTAAGGGTACTCTTAATTTGGTCCATTTTTAATATATCACCCATTTGGTCGACAAACTTTCGCCCAGGACGTCCCTTTCCGACTCTTCCATTAACTTCTGCAACATATATTTGCTTTGTCAGTCTTTCCTCATTAATTTTTTCTACATTACCAAACCACCGAAGCATTCCTCTCTTAATCCAGGTCAGCGCATCATCCTGCAAATGTTACTCTTCTTTTATCACACAGTTTCTCACCATGTCACTCAGATACAGCCCTAACATACTCCTTAGCGACCGCACTTCTACTGCGTTTATTCTACTCTCGTTCTTCTTCTGCCACACCTAACTTTCACTACTATACGTTAAAGTAACTACTACTACTACTACGTACTAATACAGCATTGTGAATTGCCATACGTACCCTTTTGACACATTCTGACTTGACACATTAACTTTATTTCCTGCGTTCATTCGTCGTTCAATATCCTTATCATATCTCCCATCTAATTATATAAATTCATCTACTTTCTCGACCATCTCCCCTTCTATTCTTATTTCACATATCGTTTTACTTTCTTCTGTTTCATAACTTTCGTTATACTTGCATTCACTTTCATTCCCCTTTCTTTTAATGACCTGTTCATTAATGTAACTATGATTTGCAACTCGGCCGCCGATGACGCAAGTATGACTTGATCATCGGCGTACAAAATGCATTTGACGGTTAACTCACCCATTCTTAACCCGCATTCTTCAACTTTCAAATTTTCCAAACAACTGTCCATAAATAGGCTGAACAGCCACGGGGAAGCTACACAGCCCTGTCTGACACCTTTATGGATGCCAAACCAGTCCGAGTAGGTGCCGTTGATCCTAACACAAGCATTCTAGTCCCTATACAGAGACTTTAATGCCTGTATCAACCCAGCGCTCAACCTAAATGAGTTCAGCCTTTGCCATAACACATCCCTGTGCACTCTGTCATAAACCCTTTCCAAGTCCATGAACGCACAAAAAACTTTTTGGTTTTTTGCCAAAAACTTCTCCGCGATCATGCGCATAGAATGGCTCTCACAGAATACCAGCGTAATAATAGCTTAATGCTGCTGTGTTTTGTTTGGTGAGTGTAGAGAACTGGTGACCCATTTTACTGGAAATGAGGCATGCCATCTTAGTCCTCACGGGTGACAACACATCTGCATTTTGCAGGGTCGAGGGTAATCGAGGGTAGATGTAGATGTCTATGAGACCCAGCAACCACTTACAATCAGGTGGACTGTGTGCTCGTTTGTCACCCTATCCTATAAAAAATATTGAAATGCTTTCTTCTTCTTCTTCGTCAGCCCGCAAAAGTTCTTTACGAGACTTAAGATTAATTTGAGAGGATTTGCCTTAATAATCACGCTTGTAAGATGAATTGACTATCGTTGTACAGAAATCTCACACGTTAGACGCTGGTGCACGTCGCTGGCTTGCGTATTTTACGTCTGGCGTAAAAGATGTTTGTACTGCCATCTATCGGAAAACATAAGGATTTACTGGCAATTAATGTAGTCCCTATTAAGATACCCATGGGGACGAAACAGGGTCATGGATCCTCTAACGCCCGCTCGCTACCACATAACAAATATTTAAATTACAAAGGAGAATACTAAAAATTTGATAATAAAAATTTACTAAAAAATATTTTTATAATAAATTGGAACAGTCCACCTGCTGGTAATTAAATGCCATGACTCATAGACAACTATATTTTACATATATCTACAATTATATATATCTACAATTAAGAATTAACATTCTGCGTTGTCACCCTGAGGGCTAAGGAAAGGTGCTTCGTTACCAGTAAGGATCTCCGGTTTTCGACACAGGTATTCCGTGTGAACGTCGTACTATCTCATTCGTGCTGCAGCCATTAAAAACTTGTGGCTCTACCGCTAAAACTTCTTTTCTCTCTTAATCCTACCAATAAAAATAAATCTTATAACTGTTATTAATTACAAAAAATAGTGAAATGATTTCGGCATGCAACATCAATGCAGGATTGCAGTAGAACATCTTATGACTTAGTTTTCTAAACACAATTAACTGCACAATTTCATATTGTCATGTCTCGGTCCAAATACAATTTAATTTCGTGTATTATCGCAATGGACGTGCCAGACGGGTCTGGTTGCAAGTGATTAGTAGGACTGGCGAGTTTATGTGGTCAAATGATAACATGCATGTGTATAACGTTGCCGTTCTATTCGTCACCGTCATCCGTAGTCACTACTGTCATTATTAATGCAATTTCAAAGCTTTCTTAAATTTAAGCTAATAGTACGAATTCAATCTAATATATTTAAATTAATGTTTGTATTGTAATGTTTTCGATTTTAAACGCTGCTATACCGTTCATCAGTTTGCTGTAAAACTTTGTTAACTTATTGTTTGCACTTGCGAGAAGGTTTGATAACTTACTACAATTAGCTTACAATTAACTTATTTGAAAGTTATATGTAATTTAACTTCTATAATACATTATTATACTTAATTGACGTCACTTACCTCATTGTGTAGGTTTTTGAGCGTTTGTCAAACACCTTACTATTCCGCGACCATGGACCACTGCTGTAAAGCATTCGAAACTTCACAATTTTAAAAATGTTAAAAATATAGTCGATAAAATAAGCAAAAATTAGTTTCATTCAACGATAATTTTATTCCACTTTTCTAGACAGTATTTAATTTTATTACATTACTCAATTGTACACTACAGTATTCAATCTCTGAATAATTTAGTGAATACCTCGGAGATTAGGGTTATATACTATGCTAATTTTTAATTTACGATTTCATAATTAATACGATCGTTTTTTTCATTCGAACAACTTTAAATAAAAACTCAGTAACTAGGCAACCACGATGAAAGTTGCAATTCCAGATATATTTTCCCTTCGACTGTCTATTGGTGCAAAGTGACAAAAACCTGCCCTAACCATTTTCTCGATGCAACGAGAAATCGCGTGTTAAATCATCAGAGTATAAAACCTAACACATTAGCAATGGTTCGATAACGAATTCAGTTAGTAAATAGTTGTTTAATGATTGTAAACTTGGCAGCGATTGTACAGTTGATTGTTTCAGTCGGGCGTGCATATTGTTTATATGCGATTTACCCCTTTGTGTTACATTCGATACGGGTCATTTCGCACGTGCTGGAGCCGAATGTAGGCCACGTTTTCGATAAATTATTTTGATAGTATACTTTGCGGTACTATATCGGGCTTAATAGATTTGATTGGGATTTTTTTCTATTAGTTCTGGCTAAAACGAATTTTGGATTGAGGGTAGGTGTGTCCATGGGCCACGGCATCCACTTACTTTCACGTTGACTATGTGCTTGTTTGTCACATTTATAATTTGAAAAAAAAAACAAGGTGACTGGCTAAACATATCAGCGTGGTCTGTTGGTCAATTTTCATGTTACACTTAGGGTTCTAACTACTATTTCGGTATTTAACTGGGAGTCCATCTGCGTAAGTTACCGAAGATATCATCCTCTTAACCTACTGTACCGCTAATTAGCAGTGCTTTTACTGTTTATAGAGCCATCAAAACAACGCACCTGTAGCCATTTTGAAGTGAATTCAAAAATGAGAAGGTTCTTTATTTGACACGTATGGTTTTTCACAGATTTTCGTAAACGTATGAACCGATTTTAATGATTATTTTCTTATTCAAATTTGCTGGTATCATTTTAAATTTCGAAGAGTTATATTCTTTAATTAGGAATAATAATACATTCGTTAAAGCTGAATGATATATGGCGCCGCGCACTCGCGCCACCACACTAATTATGAAGTAGACATATTAGTATGTTCTGTGAGTGAACTCACAAGGGATGCATTATTTATAATTTGTTATAATAATTAAAATGTTTACACTAGCACAGTAGGTCATTAGAGCCCGTAGTGTTAGTGATAAGTTTAGCTGAATCAGTAAATGACTTTCAAATAAATTTGTCGTTACGATATGTGCGCCATCTAGTGTAAGTTTATTGTACTATGCCTATAAAGTTCATGCAAGTGCAAGCAATATGTTGACAAAGTTTTACCGCAATCTGTTGAACGGTATGGCAGCGTACAAAAAACCAAGAAACAAAAATTAATTTTTATAAATGAGATTTATATTTCAGAGATGGTCTTATTTAAATTTGAAGCAAATTTTCTTCCCTAAATCGACAAAATAAGGGTTGAAAATTTTAACGTAACTACAATATAGACGACATCTGTTACCTTGAACTTGTAAACAAACTACTCAAAAGGGTCAAATAATTAAACATTTAATAAAAAGTTCAAACCGACTTCTGATCCCGACGGTCGATCCCTAAGGCTAAAAAATTAGAGGATGAAATATTTAATGTTACTATTGAAAACCTTTTTACTAGAGACATCCATCTTAGTTCTCAGGGGTGACAACGCATCTGCATTTTGATTCGTAATCGAGGATAGATGTAGATGTCTATGGGCCACAGCAACCACTTATTATTAGGTGGACTGTGTGCTCGTTTGTCACCCTATCCTATAAAAAAAATATTTGGCTAGGGTCTGATGACTCCGGCTGGCAGAAAATTTTACCACAGTTTTTTATTATTATTTAGTTTAAAGAATATGCGAATGCCGAGCACTTGTTTCATTTTTCCAATATTGCCTCTTACGACACCCGACACGATGATAATATATATTGGATTCTCTTCCGCCACTACACGACAAAAAAAAACTACACAGCAAAATAAAATATTGCATTATTTTTACGTTACTATTAACACATCGTCATTATTATATGGATGTTTGTCCGATATTAATAAATTTTATATTCTATTTTTATTCACAGTCATAATCCCACCCTTATTTCAATTTGGTATCAGAATATTCTTTTTTCTCCTTTCTGCATATACGACAGTTCATTCTTGTTATCTCAGGCTATTTTCTCAGGCGGTTTTCTAAGGCTGTTTTCTCATGCGACACTTCTTACTCTTAAATCAATCTATTTTCAGGAAGAACGGGAAATAATCTTAAATATGAATCAACTATTCTTCTTTTCACACGATTTTCTTTTACTCGCATGTTCAAATCACTTCTCAACTTTTTCGTAACTGTTTTTTTCGTGCTTGACAATTCTTAAAACTTCCTACATTTCAAAGGTTTTACGCATTTATTTTCTGGCACCAAGAACGCTTCCATACATTACTTTTGTTTACAACACAGCATAATGGGGAAATGGATACACGTAGTTTTAACGTATTTATGCAAAAGCCAAAAATAAATATTACAAGCGGAGAATCAAATATATTCTATAGGATTAACGGTTTTTAGTGAAGGCACTCGTCGCGTCTTCAAATGTCCGTATGCGAAGTAGTTTTTGCAATCGAGTTAGAAAAGGGATAATCGAAATTGGATAAGCGTACTCTATTTGACAACCAAAATT
>DWHP01004196.1:0-12771 GCA_018247895.1 Parnassius honrathi
CTTACACTGAGTACTAAAATTTATATTTAAAATGTGTTCAGTTAATAACATAAAACAAGACCTTTGAAAATAAAACATAGAGTTCCTTTATATTTGTTAGTGATCGTGTTGTTTCTAAATGACTAGACTGCTTCATAGCTGTGCTAAGTTCCAATAGGTGGCGCTGTAGTCATGTTATTAATTTAATAACAATATATTAAACAATTTAATAATATGTTTACGTGTGCCAAAAAGGAACTTTTTGATCCGATATGTAGGGTTAACTTTATATAAATTTTATATTAACTTGGTTTTTTTTTGAAAGCCTTTATTTAGATTTATTTTTTAACATAAATCTTATATTCACGACTCTGGTTAGTAGATAACACCAACAACTTGGTCTGTTTGCCCAACTTCAGCAAAGGCCTCCTCCACTTCTTTCCACGCTGTTCTGTTCATTGCTTTTCTAGTCCACGTTTTCCCTGCTGTGGGCTTTATTTCGTCTTCCCAACTTCGAAACTGTGTACCTCGTTTCGTTTTTCTATTTTTTGGGTACCAAATTCAATGGTTTTGTTCCATTTCTCAATGCCTCTAATTATACGGCCTGCCCATTTCCACTTGAGTTTTCTTATTTTTCTTGTTATATTTTCTATTATTGTACGGTTCCTAATAATTCTGTTCCTTAATATATCCGATTTATTTATATTCAGCATGCTCTTCTCCATTGCTGTCTGATAGGTTTCTAGTTTTTTGTTTTGCACCTTACTAAGTGCCCAAGTTTTGCAGCCATATGTAAGGACTGGTAGCACGCAAGTGTTGTAAAGCCTTGGTTTGATGGACATCTTAATTTCTGTATTCTTCATTAATTTTTTAGCAGCCAGTAAGATTTCCATGCTTTCCCAATTCTAGTATCAATTTTCTTTGACATTATGTCGATGGTTGAGATTTGTTCATCCTAAATATGTGTACTCTTTCACATACTCAATCGGCTCACCATTTATGATGATATGTCTTCGTGTGCATTTGTCATTGCTTTGGTTTCATTGTTAAACCTGCCGTACGACTTTCTCTTCCTAGGTCTACGAGCATGTTTTGTAGTTGCTCTTTTGTTGTGGTGAATAATATAATATCGTCGGCGAAGCGTAGGTGGGTTAGTTTTTCTCCATTTATGTTTAGTCCATACTGGTCCCATTTTAGTTTGCGAAAGATTTCTTCTAGGACAGCTGTAAATAATTTAGGGGATAGAGGGTCTCCTTGACGTACGCCTCTATTTATTTTTATTTCTTTTCCCTCTCTTTCTAATTTTATCCTAGCTGTACTGTTGGTATAAACGTTTTTTAGAATTCTTATGTACTTATGCTCGACGCCTTGGTTCTTCAGATAGTGCCAGATGTTTTCGTGTTCTATTGAGACGAATGCCTTGTTATAATCGACAAAGCAGCAATAGAATGGTACATTGAATTCTTTGCTCTTCTTCAAAAATTTGTTTTATAGCATGTTTGTGATCTAGCGTTGAATATTCTGTCCTGAAGCCGGTCTAGTGTGCTAGTTATTATACTTTAATTAAAGACAAAACTACATGTATGAGAAGGTGGTAAAATGGTCCATTATTTTGTATTTTAAATAGAGGTATTTCTATAACTGCATTTTAAATTAAACTACTTTAAATAAGTACCAAAATTAAAAAAAAAATTACAACCTACTTCAGTACGACCGAAACTATGTATTCGAAATCAATTAAATATGCATTATTAAAGATAACTCAAAAACTACAGGTGAGATCTTGGACTAAATATAAATGGCACCACACGAGAAGTACCGGTTTATCAATACCTCCTCTTTTTTGAAGTCTGTAAAAATGATATAAACTACTAATATATTTTTTATATTTTAGTGTCGTATACAGAACAAAACCCAGCAAACAAAAACCGTGTATACTAAGAGTTTTCAAAATAACATTGACATGTTTATATGTGGAAAGCCAAAGCACTAAAGCCACGTTACAGGAACTAACAAAGTGAGCCCAAGCGTTTTCTATAGCATTGTGTCCTAAGTATTGTGTAAACGAGTCCAGCGTTTCCATCCCTTACTTTTTTAGTTCCCTTTTCAGACTTAAGGAAAACCATAAATAGAAACCGTGAGTAAACATTTTTAAAGTGCTTTTCTCTTTTGAAAATGTTATCCCAAATTGTAATGGATTCATAGTTTCTAGAAATTTTGAAATTACAAACAAATTTTGATATAACGAGTTAGAGACAATAGATTTAGTAAATTTTGTTTTATAAAACTTAACCCTTCTTTAGACCGCAGCAGTAGAATGTTTCGCCGGAATTACCAAACAAAGACGATTACAAGACCAGATGGAAACACTTCTGTCGTTGGCTTTTAACTAAAGCCCACCATTTTGATGGAGATTGATAAAGCTTATAACTATTAAATTAATGAATGAATCGTAACGTTTTATAGGTTAATTAGCGATAATAGTAACGTATGTTTCATTATTGAGACAATTTCTTCGCAACTTTCCCGAACATCATGAGGCAAAGAACATTTAGAACATTTGATATTATCTAACATCTGCTACGAATGGCATGAAAAGTAAAGGCTTAATATATTAGGATACTACTATATGTGCTACTACTACTATACATGGATACCTAGAAGTACTGTAATTCATTGCAATGACTAAAATTCAGGAATCTTCTTGTAAAAAATAACTCATTTCAAAATAGTAATGGCTTATACTTATATACGGTATTCGGAAGTTATACTCCCGCCCAGGTTCGGAGCAAGACCTATATATATTTTATGTGTGCAAGATGAACTTCGCGAGGGCCCTGGCTACGAATGAATATTTTCAATAATTGTATTTTAATTTCCATTGCAACCCATCATTAGTTCACTGTTTAACATACGCCTCCTAAATACATTAACATCCTACACGTTTCGTTTAGTCGTTCGGCCTCCATTAAGTGGGGGGTCACCTTGTTCTGTTTAAGCTTCTTTCTATTTGGGTTGTCGTTTCTTCCAACTATGGCCGACCCATGGTGCATTCGCTATTGTGATTGGACGAAGTCGATAACTCTAGTTTTGCTGTGGATATTTTTAATACGGATTCTGTTACGTAAAGTTACTCCGAGCACAGCCCTCTCCATGCCATAAAGAATGATTTTAAAAGCTCGCATGCGTTCAAAAGTAAAGGCCCATGTCTCGGTTCCATAGATCATTGCTGGCAACACACACTAATTAGTACATTTATATTGAGATTTTAAAGTTTATTAGACTAACCCAGTCGAGTTCAATTCGTTGTTTGACCATTTGGTCTAAGTTGAACTTGACTAGTGGGATAATTTCTGTCTCAAAGACATTTAAGTGTATAATTTTACAGGAGGCACCGAAAACACTCAGTGCCATCTAAATTGTTTACATTATAGCACTCATATTAAAATTATTATTGTTTAAAATAAAGACAAAGAAAATAACTTACAAAAAAATACCTTTTCACATTATTTGTCATTGATGAAGATATCAGCGACATTTATTACATCAAATCTACAAACACCATAATTCCTTCAATATTTACCTCAGACATTTCTTTAATTTTTGAGTGTATTTTCACAACAACTCCATTCAATAAAGGTGTAACATGAAGACATCCTTTTCTGATGACTTAATCCTTGGAAACCTAACCAACCATTGGCAGACACTACGTAGGTTAAACTAAGCATAGTTCTATGTTAAACATTAGCTTATTCGGGAGATTAAAAGTCATGAAGTCTGCGTGCAAAACGGTTGGTAATGACTCTCAAAAACAGCATGTTGATAGATTTAGTTTAGAAGAGAAATCAGCTGTAGTTCTATATAAAAGCGTTATCGTCTTTTTTGAAAATAAGTTATTTTGCTCCACTTTTGCTTCTGTTCCATGCTTATGCCGTAGTGCTTGTGGAAATGTAAAATTAAATAGCTCGTGAAGTACATTTAGTACCGATCCTTGTTTGTAAAAGCTCTGTTGTAATTCTATTGTTACCAGGTAACTTGACGTTTAAAAATTCGGGAGACCCATTTTAATCTTATTCAGATTGAACTTCATCAGGATACTGTCGAATAAAATTTGCACTTTATCTCACTCAAAGTATCTCGTCGCTAGCAATGTCGCTGATGCCGATGGTTTTCAATTTAGACAGTCAACAACCACTCCTAATTTATTTATGTTTTTTAAACAGCTAATGGAATGCGCTCACTCTAAACAATTTTTGTCTGTCGTCACGACATCCACATGCTGTTCTGCCTCACACGAACTTTTTAGATGAATTGCAGGATACCATCAGAAACAACTTCGACGAATTGTTAATTGGCAAAACAAGGTGATCTCATCATAGTATCCCGGGGCAATCTAATTGACTCAACAACCGTTGAGATTCGAGACACATGAACTTGCAAATGGAATGGGAAATTGCGCGCTAGATCTTAAATTACTGTATCAAATTTTAATGTAAACTACTTTAGAACATATTGCTGGATGGTGATAGTTTACTATAGATGTTTTGACTTTTCGTCATTCTAGCTTAAATTAATATTTTTCTGGAATGAAAATTAAACTTTTAAGGTGTGAGCTCTTCGGGCCTCGAGGCCGTAAGCGGTCGCCCACCATGCCAACGCCTTGCGCCACCTTTGCTTTCGTCATTAAAAGATTGTGTTAATTAACATATATTTGATTTTAGTACAATATCATTATTTATAAATTTTCCAAAAAGGAAACAATAACGGCTCCATAGCACAGTAGCTTAGCAATGGATTAGAGCCGCGGGTTCGAATCCCGCACGGAACAAGTATTTGTATTTGTTCCGAGTCTGGATGTTTGTCCTTGTGCAATTTATGTATGTAAACAACTTCCACGATACAGGAAAAAATTTTAACGTTTTTCAAAAAAAATCCTGGCTGCAGCATCAGATTGCCGATAGAATGACTTCACATAGTCCAGTCCTAATGTATATAAACCGATGCCAGTGACCGATAAATAATTCTATAGAGAGGAGACAATCTTAGCTACAGTAGACCATTAGTGTGGTTACATTTTTATTGTCTTAGCACATATTAAATTTCAAAGCGACCCCAGTAACCATTAAACCATGGAAAAAAGACATTTCCAACAGCAGCATAAGGTCATCCTTTTGGTTAAGTTATCTTTACCAATTATGTGCTACCATGCCAGTACTAGTTATAATATTTTCTCGTCTTGTCTGCAGTATCGTGTCATCGTCACGGTCGCATTTTTTTAGTAATTTCAACGTATACTCTGAATAATGACGATACCAGTAACGAATATCGAAGAAGCAACCATCCTGACTGCAGCGATCCCATGGTAAAATCGCGCTGCATCTATATTATGGTTGTAGCACGATTAGGTCGGCTCAACTGGAGGAAGGACCACGATCTCACAGAATACCAGCGTAAAATAATAGCTTAATACAGCTGTGTTATGTATGATGATTGTAGAGAACCCGAGACCCTATTTTACTGGAAACGAGGCATTCCATCTTAGTGCTCAGGAGTGACAACGCATCTGCGTTTTGATTCTTAATCGAGGATAAATGTCTATGGGCCGCAGCATACACTTACCATCAGGTGGACTGTGTGCTCGTTTGGCACCCTTAATCAATAAAAAATAAAAAGCTAAAAATTTCTTCGTGACCTCTTAGTCTAAATTTTTTCGCTAATGAGTAGTCTATAGACAGCAGAAATTATGATAAATTATATAAAAAGAGAAAAACCTAATCTGCTTTTGTATCATGGTAGTTGGATAAAAGAAATCAATAAAATTGGCCTACCTCGTAGATAATGTGCTCCAAACCGAATGTCGGTCAGCGGCCTGGCTCAACGGAGACTAGCCATCGGCGCGGGACAGGATTATAGTGCCCTAGTGTATGCGCAAGCACAAGTTAACCTCTATTCCCTCACTCTCATAATCCGATAGGACGGTAGTCCGATACGACCGGAGAGACATCAGGCGCAGGACTAACGACTGTACGTGCTTTCCGAGGCACGGGGGTGAGACACCGCCAACTTCGTGATTACGAGCAGCTACTGAGAATTTCTTGAAGGAAAAACCTCAGTAATTGATTTTTTTGGCCCGACCTGAAATTCGAACCCAGGACCCCATGATCAGCAGCCGCACTACTACAACCCCTATACCGACGAGGCAGTCATAACTTATAAATAACATAGTGTTGAATGCTTACTATGTCCAAACGTTCATACATTATGTATGAACGTTTTGCCAGTCATGAGGGCTAACAATATTACGCTCGCCAGATGTCGCCAGTTGGGATTAAGGTGATTTTATTTATCACGGAAATGGTCAAACAGTGGCATCATTATTGAAAAATTGCATTTTCAATAAAAGTTTTTCGGTTTTAAGTGTATACACAAAATAATGCCGAAGTACTGTGTTCTTTAATTTTTTATACATTTTTAAAGTTCTTCTTTTAGGAATACCTATCCGTAGTTTGGACTATATCAAGGATGTTCAAATTTGTATGGAAACACGTGTTTCAATATTTTTTAAATAAGTAGGATAAAATGGTCTATGGTCAACTTAAGCTCTGTCGCCCTTTAAAACCAAAACTAGGAGGAGAATAGATACAAAAACACAATATCGTACACTATAATTAACATATATTAATAAAAAAGAACAGCAAACAAGGTTTGGCAATAATTAGGAACACTTCAAAAATCAACTTAATAAAAATTATATACATTACACAATACTAAAAGCGACTAAAATATTTACTATAATATCACCTGTTAAAAAGGCGTCGATAAAGCTGCGTTTTTATTTGATTGACTGCTGAAGAGCTACCGTATCATATTATAGCCTTCTATGCAAATAAGGTTGAAGTTATTGAGTTATAAGAAAGTGACTATATTAACCGGGTGACCATATTACCCTCACGTACTATATATTTTTTAATAACAGGTTCTCTATTAGAAACGTTGTAACCCGTGTTTAATGATTTTAGTGTAGGGTAAACGAGGGCAATGGGAGTCACTTAAGCGAGAATTTAAATAAAAGTTTATTTCACAATAAAATCTTTATTGAAACTATAAAATAATAAAATTTACTATTATTACTCAATTGATAGCTAAATATATACTTATTTAACTATCAATTGAGATCAGTTTTAATCACTTTGGCAATCAGCTTTGGCAATAATGACAGTTCAAAAAGTAACAGATATGACTCCCTTTGCACTGAGGTGAGAGCAATGGTAGTCACCCTGTGGGAATCAGAGTCAAACAAAATTTAGCACATATCGCATACATAACTATCGGCTTAGTCCCACCTAGAGCAATCCAGTTGAGCCGTTTTTCTTGTTGTGATTTTATAACTGTATAATTTTCTTTATCTACCAGGTATTTTTTTGATTGACGTAGATGATAAAACTGTAGAATGGTATTTCCTCGGTCCTGTCTTGTATTGAGGATAGATGCTTCTTTCTCTGGCACCTTCATAAATTCTTGTAAAAACGACACTTTCTTTGAGGTTTCTGTGGTTTTTTCTGTGGATAAAATACTTAGGTCTACTTTTTTCGATGTGTCAGGAAGTGATTGATCTGGTTGCTTTGTTGTGGTAGGCGTTGAGCTTGTCTTATCATATAATGCATTAGTAGTAGCAACCGAAATAGATTCATTATAATCTTGAATCGCAATAGACTCTGATAGTAGAATTTCAGCTACAACAAAGTCTTCTTCTGAAAATAGTTCGGCATGGATTGGAAATGGAATAACCTTGTTGATCAATTAGCTGCACAGCTTTTTCCAAACTATCGATAGACCAAGACGTTTTTTTGGTAATGCTAATATAAAGTAATATTGTATAATATAGGTCCTTTCAGCCTCTACAACAAACCAAAAAGCAGTATGTAGTATGTGGTAAATTAAATCCATAGGTACAATATACTACTTTAATTAACCGGCAATGGCTGATGACACTTGACTCCCATTGCCCGCAACTACACTAATGAGTAAAAAAATCAGAAATAAAAATTAGAAATTATTATGGTAATCAAGGGTGTACACTCGCGGATGTTTAGTTTTGCAGATGAGTACATGATGAGTCACCATTACCCGCTGACTCTCGCCTACTACATCCCTAAAAATGACTTCATGCTATTCTATTATCCTTCCACTAATATAAAATTGTAAACTATTTTCAATCAATCAATATACTATTTATTGTACAACATAACAGATTGAAACAAAAACAAAAAAAAAATTAAATAAATAAAGGAAGTACAATAGACGGTCTTATCGCTTTGGGACCGGCTTCTTAAAGATAACCTTACGCAAAGAATCGTTCGAAACGAATGGTTAAGGGGATGGTGTACTTAATTAAGCGACACGAATTACGATGAAAATTATTGAGTTCCAAGTAGTAAATAAGCTTTGAAAGAACAAAGGACATATAGTTCGGCGACTATGTAGGGGGAAGGAGTTCCAAAAGCGTTCAGCTCTAACAGAAATTAAAGATTTTTTTTATTTAACTGGCTATACGGCTCTGGGTTCTAGACCTTCTGAGCCTATCATTTCTTTCGGATTCTTCATTTTTGTTTTTTTATTTTCACAATATGCTGATGCGTCACATAGCGAAGTTTTTGGGAGATTTTGACGACAGCTCAACCCAGCGGACAGTCGATGACGGTAGTCACTCAAGTTCATAGGGCGTTCAAGCTATCAATATAACTTGAGGTTTATAACAACATCAAAGCAGTTGTTTCGTCGTTTTCTCTAACAGTTCACACGCGCAGACAATTAATTCACAAAATTACATCACTTTTACGAATCAAAATCAACTTCAAACCCATTATTCAAGCGACATAACAGGAACGACAATCCGTCGACGGCCAAGTTTAAGCCAAAAAACAAATCTTGGTTTTTTTATAAGCCTACAATATGGCTTTCATACACACTACACTTTCACTACACTTTTCCTATCCTAACCCAATCCAAGGTGTTAAGCGTATCGTGCCGATGGGTGCGTGGCTGGAGGGAGTCCAGTCGCAAACGGTGCCTACCCGAGACCAGGGCGATTCGGGTAGTATTTTAGCCATTCCCTCGGCATGCGGGGCTTTGCCGGGGGTGACCGAGTATTTCCCTAGCTAATCGTGGGAACAAAATGGACGAAAACTGACATTGTGGAAAAGATGTGGGGCGCAACCGGGAATGGGTCCAAAATATTCGGGTTTTACCCACAAGCTAGGTTGGATTCTGGTAACGTGCCTGAATAAGGCAAGCCAGGACTGGAATGTGGGTGAAATCAGAAAACTCCGTAATACCCGAGGGCGAACTGCCTAAGCCTCAGTTGGGCATTACCTTCTTGCCCCGCAGCGAGGCCGACTCTCCAGAGGAGGCGGCTGTGCTGTTGAGGGCACAAAATGAAGGGCTCCATAGTGAGCTCTGGAGAATCCTCCACCGTAGGGACGAGGATAACGGGTTCTTTGTAAACTTTTCTCTGGACGACCCATTGGCAGAGGCTCTACGGAAAGCAGGCGGTAGAGTCGTCCTTGGCTTAAAGATGATAACTTTTAAAGTCAGGGGAGGCTCTGACGCGGCAATGGAGCCCGAACTGCCCCAACTCCAATCCCCCAGTCCTCCACCTCTCGGGGTGGGGCTAAAACGCCACCGGTGAGAGTGACGAAGATCCAAGGCGCTGATTTCGGCTCAGTTCGACGACCTCCGTGGCGGGAGGGGAGGTGGGAGCGGTTCGACGAAAGGTAAGGCGGGAGTCAAGCGCGCAGTTAAAGGACGTCCTCGTCCACAACAGGCGAAAGAGACCCCCCCTCACGCCCATAAATGGCTAAATCCAAGGGTAAGACGAGGGTCTTCCAAGCAAATCTTCACCATGCAGCGGCTGCTTCTGCCGTGGTGGAGGTTTGCTTTGCAGAGGACAACATTGACTTCGCGCTTTTACAAGAGCCTTGGGTGGCCAACGGTCCAGTTCTGGGATTGGAGCTGCCGGTAAGATTCTCAATACTGAAGGCAGTAGACCCAGAGCTTGTATAATTTATAATAAAAATATTGAAATTTTAGCTGTTCCAGAGTACTGCACTGATGACCTGGTTACAGCCTTCATTAATCTCAAGGTGAGCACAGGGGCCAGAGTAATCATTTGCTTAGACTAACTTCCCGGCGAGAACGCAGATCCTACCAACGAGTTAGAGCGAGTGGCGGAGTTCGCCCGGAAACACAACGCCGAACTTGTGGTGGGTTGTGGTACTAGTGCTCACCACACAGTCTGGATGAGCACAAACATCAACGAAAGAGGTGGGATACTTTATGATTTTGTCATCTCAAACCGCCTGGTAAGCCTAAACTTAGGTTGTACGCCAACTTTTGTAACGCGTGCTAGGCTAGAAGTATTAGACATTAGGTTTCCTACCAGTAACATGTCCAGGTGGATAAATAACTGGCATGTTAGTAGCTAAAACTTGATGTCTGATCACAAGAACATTAAGTTTGTGATTGGAGTATCGCCAACCTACGAAATTGTTACTTTTAGGGATCCAAAAGCGACCTCCTGGCATATCTACAGAGATGGTCAAAGGAGGAATTTGGAAACGTTTCCTAAAAGCATCAAAACAATTGAATGTCTGGAGTTAGCGACGGAGACAGTAACCGTAAGTATAATTGAAGCCTTTGAGGACGGTTGTCCCATCAAAACTAAGACCTCAACACAAAAAGTTCCTTGGTGGAATACTAAGCTAAAAGAACTTAGGGAAAAGACCAGGAAACTATTTAATAGGGCTAAGAAAACCAAAGAGTGGGAAATTTATAGTGCAGCCCTAACCGATAAAGAAATTAGGAAAGCCAAAAGAGCATCCTGGAGGAAGCTATGCGAGGAAGTTGAGTCTTTGCACCGCAGTGCAAGACTACACAAAATGCTATTGAAAGCTAAACCTAATCAGAGCGGGCTTCTTAAAAAGCCGGATAGTAACTTCACTAATAGTGAAATATAAACATTGGAGTTACTAGCGTCAAGCCTTGAATTCTTTCAGAGCCCCACGAAGGCCTTGTAATGAGGACCGGTGTAGGGCTGCAAGGATAATAAGGCCAAACCTGGTGCAATGGGTTGTTGACTCCTTTGAACCATTTAAATCAAGCTGGGAGGATGGAATAATACCCATCCAAGTACAGAGTGGTATCGACATCCTTCTTCCTTATCTGGTGAAAATCCTCAGAGCAAGTTTTGCATGGGGATATATTCCAGAACGATAGATAATTGTCAGGGTTCTATTTATATCTAAGGCTGGTAGAAAGGACTACACTTTACCAAAATCCTTTAGACCTATAAGCCTATCTTCATTTCTCCTTAAGACATTGGAAAATGTTATAGACATATATATAGGGGATGTAGCTCTAGCTACGAGGCCCGTACATTACAACTAGCGTGCTTACCGCAGAGGCAAATCTACGGAAACAGCCCTGATCAGTGTCATTGACAGGGTCGAAAAAGCACTGGAGGATGAAGAAATAGCTCTTTGTGCCTTTCTAGATATTGACGGCATCTTTGACAGTAGCCCCACATCACTGGATTGGGGAACTAACATCTAAAAATGTTTACCTCACGACTATCAGATTGGTGAGTCTCAAACAGAAAGGCAAAAATAGCGATGTTTCAAACTTCGATTGAGGTTGCAACTACAAGAGGGTGTTCACAAGGAGGTGTTTTGTCACTACTTCTTTGGACTCTTACGGTTGATCAACTATTGTACAAAATGGCAGACCTACGCATTGACACACTGGATTATGCTGATGACCTTGTGATCATTGCGAGGGGCTTTTGCCAAAGTACTTTTTCGTCAATAATACAAAGAGCCCTAAGCACCATAAATAACTGGTGTAGGGATAACAGTTTATCAGTTAATGCTGATAAAACTGTTATAGTACCCTTCACCAAAAAGAGACGATTGGATAAATTAGTCCAACCAAAACTTATGGTAAAGAAGTACCATTTTCCAGGGAAGTTAAATACTTGGGCGTAACAATCGACCAAAAACTAACGTGGAACTCTAACCTTAGTAACGTATGCCATAAGGCGAAAATTGCTTTAGGTCCGTGCAGTCGTTTGATCGGGAACAACTGGGGCTTGCGTCCAAGTATGGTCCCATGGCTGTACAGCAGCATAGTGAGACCGATTCTCACTTACGCCTCTATTGCCTGGTGTAACAAGGCCAACCAGAAGATGCTCGACTCAATTAAGGAATCACCGGTCTTATGCATGATCTCAGATATCATGCGTCCACTACACACTTTTGGCAAAAAGTATAAAGTGGAATTACCCTTCAGAGAAGACTGGCTGAATGGCCAGGTTACCTGTGAGGTCGGTAGGCTCATATGGTATACCGATGAGTCTAAAATGGAATCTCAAGAAGCCTAGCCCGATTGACCCTTGAAACTATTTATCACAATAAATCACATAAGATTTGGTCTGACACACCAGGCTTAAAACATTCTAAAATTTTATCCGGGCTTTTGATCGTAAATTCGCCTCAGAAGCCATAAGATTAAGTAAAAATAAATTGCGCATTCTGGCAAGAGTCCTAAGTGGACACTGTAATCTTAAAAAGCACATATCCATACTGGGACTAAGCAACTCAAGGATGTGTCGGTTCTGTTCCATAACGGAAGAAACGCCTCTACACATCCTAACTGATTACGGACCCTTAATGCGCAAACGTAACACTCATCTGGGAAACTATCTACTCCGCCCAGAAGAAGTGAAATTGCTCACGG